>BGPR01003646.1:0-25282 GCA_013235015.1 Araneus ventricosus
ATGATATTTTTCAATTTTATTTTGGTTTTTATCTATTTTTCGCCATTGTGTCTTGATTGTTTTTGAGTTTTTGTCTTGTGTTTCTAAGTTTATTTTGATATATAGTAAATAAAAACATCAAATATCAATTTAGCAATTTACACAAACATGCACTATATTTGCAATATACATAATTATTAGGATTAAATTACATTACCCTATCCATAATTATACACTCAAGATACAAAAGAACACTTGACATAAAACTATTAGCACTAATAATTAACCAAACTTGAAAAAGACAATCCTTATTTTAAATTCCAACAACCAAAGTGGCTATTTGAATTAGATGCAGAATTTCTAGATTTAGATATAAAAAATATAGATAGTAAAATTATAACATATCTTTGATGAAAGAACAGCATTTAATTTTCAAATTAATAAATTTCCTTTTTGGATAGTAATCTTAGCATTTTAGTCTTCAAGAATTTATTAAAATATAATTAGAAATAACAATTTGGTAACAGACAATGATAACAGAATTAGGATCATTAAAAAAAATTATAATTGTGCATTAGTTTATAGAGTGCCTTAAAAATTTTTAAGAGTTTATACAGATAAAAAATATTTGGGTCACTTAGAATAAAACATTCATTTTAGTATTTAATAGAATATTTATAATTCTTGGCTTTTTAGTGCGTATATTATGTAATTTCTCTCATATTGTTATAGTTCCTGAATTACTACACAGATGGCGCCAGGATTTATAAAATAAAAAACTCCTTAAAACAATATTGGATTCTAAATATTCAAATAGTTTATTTTATAAAAATATTAGATTTTTAATTGATTACATAATTTAATTTTTTTCAGATTTTTAATATAGGTATCATACTAATTTTTTAAAATTAAAATGAATTAAAATATTTGGTTAATTTAAGCTGAATCAAAGTTAGAAATCTAGTTTTGGCGATCTAGTGACGTCAAGCTAAGTGGCGGTTTGTAATGAAATGAAGATTTAATGTAAAGGATAAGTAAACACATTGATTCTATAATTCCTAGTGAATAACAATGGATATTTTATTGACTCATGTATTTATAGTTTTTAGTGCAATATATAATATTGATGGTATATCTTATATTTAATATAGATACTTTCTATATAACGATGATATATTGTTAGGGTTAGCATATGGATTTTCTCATTCTAAATTCTTTCATTTTAGGGTAAATTACCCTTTCTGTTTTTTCAACAATTTTAGTAACAGGGATGGTTTGTACAGCAAAATCGATTTAACC
Organism: Araneus ventricosus; assembly: GCA_013235015.1. Taxonomy (NCBI): domain Eukaryota; kingdom Metazoa; phylum Arthropoda; class Arachnida; order Araneae; family Araneidae; genus Araneus; species Araneus ventricosus. The sequence continues at coordinate 1,279 of BGPR01003646.1, forward strand.
TAGCTAATGCGCTCTTCCAAAGCGGAGCAACTAATTTTATTGTTGAAAATTCGAAATTTTTGTTTGACTGTTTCAATAGTTATAAGAGTAATATAGTTTATAGAATTGTTTTAGTTTTACATGTGCTCTTTGCATGTGTTTTGCACTTTTTTTTATAGGATCATAATTTAAATTTTGATTAATTAATAAATTTTTAGTTTATGAATTGCATTTTTGATACTATATACTTTTTTACTATATATATAGTAAATAAAAACATCAAATGTCAATTCAGCAATTTGCACAAATATACACTATATTTGCAATACACATAATTATTAGGATTAAATTACCCTATTCATAATCATACACTCAAGATATAAAAAATATAAAAAAACACTTGACATAAAACTATCAGCACTAATAATTAACCAAACTTGAAAAAGACAATCCTTATTTGAAATTCCAACAAAGTGGCTACCTAGCCTGGGGACTAGTTCGTTACATTATATATATATATATATATATATGAAACATCATTTCAGCTAGTGGTGGTTAATCCAATGAAGAGGCAGTCTTTGACGAATGAAGATGAGTTTATTTTATTCAATCATGCTTTAATCGATAGGTTTCAGGTAATTTTAAATAATTCGGAAAAATATCAAGCCATTATTAAAGTATAAATAGACGCAAAAGAGCGGTCACCGCCGACGAAGCAAAAACCACGCCAAAACAGGCGTCTGTTACGAAGGTTACATGATTTTAAAAAGAGGAAATTGACCATCGCAGCGAGATTAAGTAGTATCGGAAAAGAGGGAAATTCCCGAACGTCATACCGGTTGAAACTGGATTTCAGCCCGTTGAAGTGACAGTTAATTGTGTTTTAGAGTTTAAGTATAAATAATTTTACGGATTAAATTTTGGGTAGCGTTTTTTTTAAATTAGGAAAGTGTTAATTTATTACAATTTCCCCCCTCCGCAAGGCTCGTACGACAGCAGGGCCCTTGCTATTGCAGATATTGCGAAGCTGGAAAAGTTTAGAAAATTTTCTCAAAACTTATTTAATTGCTTATCATGGCTTGATATTTATAGACATTAAATATGCAGAAAGATATGAAAATAGTTTCAATTGTATTTTATAAAACAGCAATATGAAAACAAAATAAATTCTTATAATTCTTGGATAAAGTTCTTGAAGCTTCTTGGAACATGTAAAAACTGTAAATGTAAACAAATAAAAAACATTGATATGTAATTCTAAAATATAAATTGGTTTTTTTTTTTCAGAAATCAGGAAATTTATAAGTTCGTAATGGTAGTATGACAATTAAAAATTATGACTTAATTTATTTTTTATAAAGTGAAGAATTTTCTGTTTAGGAAGAAAGACACGATGGGACATTATAGCCTGCAGAGATGAGCACTTTTTTTTGTTCTGATGATCAAACTCTGTGCTAATCCACATCGTAAAATCCCCTGAGAAAATTTTTTCTTTTTATTTATTATTAACACAATTCACTATCAAACTGTTATAGCAGTCTGGAGGACATAACAGATCTCCAGAGGCTTCATAATGGAGGGAGTTGGTGTTTATATATATATATATATATATATATATATATATATATATATATATTGCATTATTTAATTTCTCTGTAGAGTTAAATTTGTTTTATTTACTTTTCTTTTAAGTCATGTAATATAAATTATTTTCCATACTCCAACAACACATTTAAACCTGATTTTAAACAAAATTAATTTATGAATCAATTAAAATTTATGAGTATTATTTTCATCATTTTAGACATTTTGATTTATAAATATTTAAGCCATTTTTAATACGCACTTTTTAGTAACATTAAAACTGAAAATGATCAACTTTCTTTAGTAATTCACCACATTTTTTAATATTATTATTTGCTGTTCTCAATAAAACCTTATACGTACCTGAACATTTATTACAGCACTGCTATCAGCAAAATAAATTTCAAAATCAATCAAAACAAAAGTTTCACTTTTTAAATTAATGTCAAAAATTAATATATGAAATTAAACATATGATTAAAAACATAATAAAGCCTAACTTTAAAAATCAATATTTTTTTGTAAAATATCTTATATTCAACATGAATACCTTAAATTTCAAAATTTAATATGGACACTGCAACATTAGTTTCAAATCAAAACCATTTTTTTTTCTTTTTCAAATGAAATTTCATATCAATTTATTATCTATCACAAAATATAAATCAATACTTAATTACTTGCACTTTTAAAAAATTACCGAATCATAATATGACACACACAGCTGAAAATCAATTTTTCAAATGCAAAATAGAACTTATAAATTTTTCAAATGCAAAATAGAACTTATAAATTTTTCAAATGTAAAATAGAAGAAGATATTATAAGAACAAATTGAATTTTTGCAGTTGAAAACCATTATTTTTATTCAATTAGCATGCTTTTTCTTATTTATTTTTCCCCCTAACCAGCTGGTGATTTTTTTTTCGCAATACTCGTTGATCACATTTTAGAACATGAAATTACCGATGATAAAAAACACTTTTTGAATTCTTGAACATTTTTTTTTCACCTGTGATAGAAGATAACAACAAGATAACACATTCTTTTTCTTTTGATGAAATTTGAAGTATCCTTGAAACGGAACCAATTGCAGATGTTGCACACGAAGATCGAACTAAACATTTTTTTTTCTTTTTTACGTTGTTTTCATGAAGAATTTGTTTTTCTGAGAGTATACATGTTGAAGATAAAATGCTTGAATAATTTTAAAGACATCACCACATCATTTCTTAATTTTCAAACAACGGAAAACAGATTCGGAAGATCCACGGGGTCCACAAACAGCAGGGACTTGATATCCTGTCGACTCATTATAAGATCAGGCTTTCAGTGAGGTATAAAAGTGTTTCCAAAGCAGACAGCAGTCGTTGACTAAAGATGAACAGTTTCTTTATTTGATTCATAAATGTCAGCTGATTAGGTTAGAATTTAGAATAATATTAAGTCATTTATAATTATATCAAGCCATGATTAAAAATATAAACGCAAAGCGCGATCACCAGCGACGAAAAACAGCCACGCCGAAAACAGGCGTCTGGTACGAAGGTTACATGGTTTTAAAAAGAGAGCGTTGAGGTTAAGTAGTATCGTGAAAAAGGGAAATACCCGAATGTTAGGACCGGTTGAGACTAGATTTCAGGCAGTTAAAGTGACAGTTAATTGTGTGTTAGAGCTTAAGTAGAAATAATTTTACGGATTAAATTTCGAGTAGCGTTTTTTTAAAATTAGGAAAGTGTTAATTTATTACATATATATATATATATATATAGTATAGGCGACTGAAGAGTTGAATTGAGTTGTATTTCTCTTGACCTGATGTGACGTCATATGTCGAGTTGTTTCTCTCTTTCCTGCATATTACGTAATCAGAATTGCGTTGTTTTTGTGCTTGAGTTGAGTTGTATTATTTTCGAACTTCAGATTGAGTTATTATGTGCTGATGGTGAACCGAGATGAGTGACGTCATATCCGGTCAAAGGAAAAACAATTCCACCCCACTCTCCCCTCCCCACTTCCACGGAATATATTACGCCACATACTACTATCAATGACATCTACAAATATGTGAGATCAAAAATTAAAGAACTGTTTGGTCTTTAAGATAGAGCGCGTCTATCTAACTGCCAATCGAACTTCTGTGAAAACTATCTTTAAATTATAATTTGCTTTACTTGGCATTTAAATTTACTCTCTTTATAAAAATAATCCGAAATCTGTTATATGTTTATGAAAGTCATAATACCTGGCTTATTCTAAACCCTACGCATATATGTTTGGTGTCATTATTTTCAGAATTTATCCCAATTTAATGCAAGACATTTGGAATTTCGAAAATTTATTGCATTTTAAAATGAAAATTTTTAAGTTAAAGCATTTTTTAATTTATCGTTATAAATGGGAGCACGATCTCAATGTTAATATAGTGATTAATTTTGACTGGTCTTAGTTGAATGAACGACTGCGAAATGCGATAGTTTTTGTTCCCTTAAATAATAAGCTTTAATGTTGGTTTTAGTCTCTTCTACGAATTGCACCGAAATCAGAGTTATTACTTTAATTTCTTTCTCTTTATTCTACAGAAAAACAGAATAGTAAAATAATCCGAATCTTCAATGTAATAACTTCTCGATGATTTTTTTTTGTTACAAGCAATAATTAAAGATGTAAAAATGAAGAAGCAAAATAGATTTTATTATCAAATCATTCCCATGCGTTAATTGAAACAATAAAAGCAAGAAAAGAAAACATATTTGCTTATAAAATCTTCATGCCTTGTTGTAGTTCGTGTCCGTGCATTTTTAAAATGCCGGTAGTAAAAAAATTAACTCCAAATTCATAAAAACAATCTGTCAGAACTGGGGCTTTTCAGATTCCAATGAATCTTTTCATGAGCAGGTAGAAAACATTTATTTTGCCGAAAAATATCATATCTAGAAACGAATTGAAAGCAAGTTCTCACGCGATCATTCCATCATAAAATTCCTCCCACAAACTCCTGCTATCAACTACCTTGCACCAACGCCATCTGTAGGTGGACTCTGTTACTACTACGAAAGGAATGGAATTCAAAAAGAAGATTTTCAAACCAACTAATAGTTTGATGTTCCAGATCAAATGTCTCAACCTTATTCGTTAAATAAAATTTCTTCTTGCGACATTTTTTTTTCAAAAATATTAAATATTATTTTCGCAATTTAAAAACTTGGAAGAAATTGCTTGTTTTAGTTTGTAAAGGCAGCTTTTTATGTAGACATTTTATTGTTCAACATTTTCAGCCTAATTTCAAAACTTACAAACTTGTTTAAGTTCTGTTAAATCTCGCAATCGGTTAAAATGAATGTATGAGAAAAGGTTGGTGTAGATAGTTTTGAAGAGAATTGCAGACGTTCGAAAAAGCATTAAACGCCTTTTATTGTAGTCTTCACATGATGTTTAAAATTAAAAGCCATCTAATAAAATGTTTTAAATAAAGATTTAGCTCATTCTAGCCCATGACCGTTTTGTAATGTGGAACACGAAATTGTCAATGTTCATAGCCGGGTCATACAAGCAGTCGCGGGCTCAACATTCTAAAATAGTCAAAAATGCCAAATTCTAGAAGAAAATACTTTATCGGAACGATTGTCTTCTCTTCAAGAAATAACAGGCCAACTGCATAAAATTTACATACATTCTTTTAATTTTTATATTGCCTTTTGTTTTCTTTTAAATCGTCTTAAAATATTTATTCAGAAAAAAAAATGCACCTGTTTCCGAAAGTTCTGTTCTTATTTGTAGTTGAATTTGATTGCTTAAATAGTTTAGAGCTCTTTTTCAATCCTGAAGGTCAGCTATTTTGAGACTGGCTTCCTAAACTGAAACTGTTTATCAAATGACAAGGATAGCGCATGAGACGGCCCCGCCCTCTCCAAACTTCCTCACCACGCCAACAATAAGTCATTTGACCATGATGAAATATTTAACGGACACCAAACGCACATACACCGCATATATTCGATATAACTGAGTCTCGGACACAGTTATATCGAATACACAGACCACCTGTTTTGAAGCCGAGATTTTGCCAGCAGGCCACAGATGCTCTAATTTTAGTTTGAATAAGTGTTAAGTACTGTCTATCCGCCACGAGAACTCTGCTCGCCAAGTTGTCTCGTTGACGGCGGTCGCTATAGGAACAGGTTATCGTTGGAGGAATCCATTTCGAGTAGGTAGAAGTTCACGAATGATGAACTCTTTTTACCGCCGCAAACTGGCGCCAAGAATAAAATGAAACCCCGAATTCCGTCTGATTCCTCCTATTCGAAATGGATCTTTTCTAACATAACCAGTTGCTATAGCAACCGCCGTCAACGAGACAATTTGGCGAGCAGAGCTCTCGTAGTAGAGAAACAGTAGAACAAACCCACCACCACAAACACACAGCTTGTATTCATGACTGTGGACAGAGCGGAAAAATGTTTCATCGTATTTTCTATTTATTAAAAATTTCACATAAATGGATTGATTAGTTTCTCAGACGTGATATTGTGTTTATTTTCAGGTTATTTATGTTTAAATAAATGAATGTTTTTTAAAACCATGCGTCCTGTACTTAAATAACAATTGGCTCAGTAAAATTTTCTGAATGAATCATTTAACTTTCTGGGGCGAATTCCCTTTAAAATTGTGTGAGAGAATGTTTTGTTTATACCAACACAATATATACTTTGTATTGTAACGAATTGGTTTTAGGTTTCAGTCTTATATTTCAAATAGTGAGCTAAGACGGCTTTACCATTGTTCTGATGTATTTTTCTCGATGCACAGATTGCACGTAATGTAAAAGTTTGTAACTGTTTGTTTTAAAAAGCTGAAATTAATTCTTCAAATTGCTTGTGCGATGAAACAACGTTTTTGTTAATAGATAATAAATTTATTTTTGATATAAAATTGGCTATTTCTGAGTCTGACGTTACAGTATATATTTTGTTTATACATTTGTTAATATACTAAAGACTTACCGAATAGTTTTAGTCCGTTCTTTAAGGAGTGAATCTTTATTTATCTCCAGGTTTATGAAGTAAAATAAATCAAAACTAACAGCTGTTACTCTTCTACAATCGAATTAAATTTATCAGAAATTTTAAATTTCAAACTGGCAACTGTAATGAAAGTGTTGCAACAACAGACTACACCTACTAACTCCAAATTTCTATTTAATTCATTGCATTGTGTACTTTCAGCCCAACGTACGATATGCTTTATATCTGCAAACCATGTCAACCCGGCTGCGACGTCTGTGAAGATGATTCACCATGCTTAGCTCACTACAACTGGGCTTTCAGGTAAGCAGGACACATATCCTTCCTATCTGTCCGTTTTATAACAACTCTAAAATAGTTTTCAAGGGGTTGGTTTAGAAAAATGTTAGACAGTGAAATATTTAGCTTTTTTAGCTTTATTCGATTACGGTAACTTGAAGTATTCAGATTCCGCTGGTTTTTTTATTATTCCTTGCCACCATTGTTGCTCGAATTCCATCCTGGATTTTGTGAAATGGAAGGATGTTGTGAGAGGACATTCTGTGGCTAGGTAAGCATGGTCACTAAAGGGTGCGTGACATTCATTCTTGAGTTTTGGAAATAAAATTGGGGAAAACATTCTATGTCAAATAACGGTTTTATGAAATATTCGCCGTCTACTCATAAGATTTACAATTTTATCATATTCATTCCTTTTCTCGCGATTGAAACACACCTGATGATCGTTGTGTTGTAGAGGTCGTGGGCTATTAACCCCTTAAGAGTTGCTTTTTTTTTGCTATCTAATAAGAAGACCCCTCCTGTTTTGGAAAAGGGCTGTCCTTTTCATTCATCTAAGAAGGCATAGAATACTTGAGATGCTTATGGATTCTACGTTATTTTTGTGTCAAAGTATGAAGCTAATTAATGATTAAATTTGTTTACAAGCCAAAAAATGCGATAATTCGATGCATGTCAATATGACGAGCGCGACACTTGAGGGGTTAAGGTACCGATTGATATTAAAATCTTTCATGTTTAGTCTAAAAAGTCTCAAATCGTAGTCAATGATTAGGCTGATATAAAAACAAACACTTTTATTAAAATAACATCATAGTCAACTCGACTAAAAGTTAAATCAAAATCTTTTAACAGATCAATATTCAAAGTTAAGCATTTGCAACATTCAACTTACTCTAAATTCCAATCTTATTAAATTCGGACGTCTGCCTATAAAAATAAATGCCTAGTAATACACGCGTAGTGTATAGCTAAGATATGAAAAATCCTAAGAAAGTCATCAGTCAGCCATCCAGCTAGTTAGCCTGTGAAAAACGGAAGAGAGACGCGAAGTAGCTAAGCAGGTAGGTAGGTGATTGCCGAGATGCATTGCTTGCTTGCTTTTATAGCGATACCTTATTTACATAGTCCTGAAAGCTAATCGATGATGTTGCAAATGTTTAGTGGTTAGAAGTAGTGAGAACCAACCTAAAAAAATGTCTGGGTTCGGAAAAAAGTTCGGACCTCGATTTAAGATCAAGTTTCCTAACACCGATTTCAGGATCGGAGCATCGCGTTTTTGATATCTCACCATATGTGGGACGATCTGGAGCACATAAAGCATGCTGCTAAAGTCAAACATGCTCCATCTAGTATGGCGTGGAGAGTTAGTTTATGTCTCAATTGTCTTCGTCAACTGACCGTGGTTCATATCAACATGTTCCATCCTAAATTAACACTAGTGTAGATACAAAGCGGGACGTTAATCTGTCATAGTATAACATCTTGTTGAGATCACATGCTCACATAGTGCTTTTCTTTTTATTTCAGGATATCTCTGCTGACCATCTCCGTGATCTGCATCTTCCTGACCCTGCTGCTCTCCTTCTACGTCTACCGGTACAGGAAACTCAAAGTAATCAACGTCGCCAGCCCCATCTTTCTCTGCATCACGCTCCTCGGCTGCGTCATCATGTACTGCGAGGTGAGCTATACACCCACACTCATTACACCGTAAATGCTATACGTCTGCTCATGTACTGGATAAAATCGGTGTCGTCTATACAGGGTGATTCAGAACACACGCCAAAACTTTGAGGGGTGTTGAAGTTTATAACAAAAAATATATTTTGTTAGGAATGCATGGACGCAAGTGGCCCGTGGAGGCTCAAACGCAAGAAATATACGTAAACTGGAATATTAATTGATTGTTTAGCGAGAGTTTTATTGATAAGTACCACTTCATAGCTTTGCTTACAACAATTACAAAAAACCGAGTCCAAAAACAGTAACACATACTTGGTAGAGTTGATGGTCGGCTTGCAATAAATTTTGAATACCACGTCGCTAGAATATTTATTATATTCATTACAGTGTGCGTTTGCGACAAATACTCGAGATCATTGAAGCAGTATGCCAGGTACTCTATCGATGCTGCATAGAATGTTTTACTGTGGATGGGCCAGTTTTTAACTACGAGTATTAGTTTAAATTTGCTACAAACAAAACCATTGTCTCAGAAAATCATTGTCAAAAATTTATGAATCCGTTCATGTCGATTTCTTGCGTGGTTTATCAACTGGTCGTATGCGCTTGCACTTTCCTCTGCATCAAAATGCTTGTTGTAATGTACTCTACCGCGCCTTAAAGTTTAGCATGAGTTCTGAATCACACTGCATTCATTGGAGAAATCAGTAATCGTTATCATTTGATTTGGTATGAAATTTTATAAAGCATTTGAAAATCTGTCTGTATAAAATCAGTTTGTGTGTTCTTAAACAATTAAACTTTTTATTAAAGTAATAAAAAGCTAAGAAAATTCAGATTCAAACATAATTGTTCAAATCAACTTCTTATGCCTTTATACCTTCCTATCCATTCAATTTTCTTTTTCTGTTGGATGAGCATTCTGATTTCTAGCTATACGAAGGTCACTTAAGGGCGGATCTGGTACTTTCGAGGAGTGGTGAGATGAGGAGAGGACACTTGGTCCAACCTCTCCAAATTTACTCACCACACCAGCTGAAGGATGCTTGACTACGACCGATTGAACAGACTATGAACCGCATTACACTCTGGATCTTTGGTGAAATCGATCCCTCCATCACACAGTTCTGAACCAGGCCACCGCGGACCCACGCACGATATGAATTCTATAGAATTTTCTTGAAACGTCTGGAAACTTCAAAAAAATTCATAATTAAAAATTATTTGTTTTTGCGGTTTATTGCAAAAACCTGTTCCAACTTCGCTTTTCGTAATAACCCTCTGACTCTTATCTCGCGATTTCCGTAGGTTGGAAGCAAGTCTATTTTCTGCTGCATCCTGCGATTTCCACAGGCTAATGTTTTTACATAGTACTTTCATAGCGTTTGATCATATTATACTAATAAGTTTAGTTTAGTTATATTAACGTCCCGTTTTGAAACAACACGAGGGCTATTTGGGGGCGGACCTCGTAATTTTGAACCTCGGTCAGATGACGAGGACGACACCTGAGTTGGTACTCCCTCTCAAACTATTATACTAATAAGACTTTGAGTATCAATAACAATTCGCTTGGCTCAACATTATTTCAACACGTTTGCAAACGTTGCACCTAAATAGTGATTTTAAAACATTTCACAGTCAGAACTTTAACCCTAGCGCCTTTTGTGGCCAAGTGATAAGGTCTAAATTTCGGGATTGAAGAGTCGTAGGTGTTGGCGCATGCGTGCTACTTGCAAAGTGGAATGGAATGTCGCGCATGCGCCCAACCGGTAAGTGACGTTCCCCTTTGGCAGAAATGAGTTAGCTGTGACTCATAAATGACGTGGGTAAAGGAACTCTCAATTGAAACCCACAATTAAGTATTAAAAATGATAAAAAGTATTCCGAGCATTGTAAATACTGTAAAAAGTGTGTTGTGTGATGTGCTGTGAAATAAAAATATAAAAAGAATCAGTGCCGGATGGTCCGTCAACTACTTACAAAACAAATATAAACAACAGTAGGTTCGAGACCCGATACCATCGAAGGTCCACCTTCTACATTAAATCCGTTAGAGTTGGACGGTCTGCACTACTGTGGTGTGGAAATTTAGGAAGCGGAAAGTCGGATCAAGTGCCATTCTTATAATCTGATCATGGCTCGAGGTCCATCCAGAAATAACCATCGCGTTCCTTCAAAACAGGATGTTAATCCACTGTTTGTTTCAGAAAGCCATGCCTTTCACTTCTGGACAATTTTACTCCACACTGGGGTGGTGATATACAGTGGGTAAGAAGGGCGCTTTTCCGAAATTCATTGTTAGGCTCGTTTTCTTTTAGTTATTTGTTCCGATGCTTTTATTCATTATCTTTTTGAATCCTTCTATTTTGTTTTAATTCGGAACTTCTGAATTTCATTAATTGCCGTTAATAAAAATCCATCTTTCATTCCATCCTTATTTTAGTGACTTCAAAGCCGACTGGCGCATGCGCAGAAACACAGAGAATTTCCGTTTCTTAAAATAGACAGTAATTAAAACTAAAATATATCAAGCCTTGGTTCCATAACATATATGACTCGAAGGTTGCATGTAAATGCCCACAATCGGCTCACTGTACAAGTATGAGAAGAGTATTATTCTCCCTTCGACTTTCGAATACATTGACACAACGCAGTACGTTTTGGGTTCTGCTACGTAGTATAGTGCAGTGAGTGGAGGACATTTTGGACCTTTTCCCTTTGACGGATGGTGCTCAACATTCGATAAAGATCTACAATTTCGACATCAAGACCAAACACCATATTTCGTTTATGTAGCTTGTAGTGTTTTTGAGTTACCGTGTTCACAAACAGACAGACAGAATGCTAGAAAATGTTTTTACTCAGGTTGATTTAAAATATGGAGATTCTCAAAATCTGGAGTTCGAATTTTTGGACGATTACTAGACTTTCTTTTTGTACACAAATACGTATTTACAATTGTGCAAAAGCAGATGATAATTTAAAACATTCAATTGACATTTCAAATTCGAAGCATGCAATATCAATAGAACAAATTAAAACAGATATTTGGCCGCTATATCGGCGTCGTTCAGGAAGAAGTCGCCAAGTCCACAGAAACCTTTCGAAGGGCCACTGCAGCCAATTTTAATTTGCAATTAATTTTTTCGTGATAGAAATATGTTAATTAAGCATCAGTAAATCAACCGTAGGAGCTAGAAATCTGTAAAATTAATTTTACTATTTATCATAACGACTGAAAATTAATTAAGTTTAAACTGATCACATCTTGAAATTAAAATTTTAACCCTCCAAGTGTTTCAACCGTATTTTTCTGTTTCACATATTGAGTTCAAAAGCAGAAAATTTATGTTTATGCTTTCTTAAATTATCTTCGATAAAATAATCTAAAGATTTCAGAGAGTTGATTAAACGCAATAAAGATCCAAGTATTCACTTTAAAAGGAACCTTTTAAAACTTTAAAGTAATTATATCAAAATAGCTAACCGCTCAGAGGGTTAAACTTGGTGGTTTTTACCTGAACGACGATATATAAATGTTTTACTAGCTACGTGACCCGGCGTTGCACGGGCTATCTCGAATAATGCGTCATTACGTATTACTTTGTATTTAACTCATGAGCCGTGTAATCCAGCCCATCTGACAGAGACCGGACTCAGGCGGTTTCGGGGCCTGAGTGAATCTTACGGCAGAAATGCTGTTCTTGTGTACAATTGATCGCCCGAATTTCTGTAAAGAAAGGAAGGATTTCATTCTGCTGTGAACGAAAATTCTACTTCGCTTTGAGAGGTACTGGAATTTCACTCTAGCCGGGTTCAGAGAGATAAAATGTTAAGTTCAGCTGCCAGCTTGTCACCATGTGTCAGTACGTTAGATCAGACCTTCTAAAACCATGCCCTCCCCTGAATGAGATCACGCATCATTTAACTCAAAAGAGCAGATGTCAAATTTAAGGAGCATTGATTGTAATTAAATTATGGGTAAAATGACTTTATTTTGAATTCTTACATAGTGAATCCACTTTAAAAAATTAGTTATAAAACCGGAACCGAATAGATCAGACAAGAAACACTAAAAGATACATTTAGGCAGGACAATTTATCGTAAAATATATTCTGAAAATCAACTGGAACGATTATTGAATGATAAGGTAATTAAACAAGGACAATGGACTGATTATAATTGTTTACAAAATAGATAATAAGCATGTAATAATGTAGTTAATAGTTTGTTTTACTATAAAAAGGATATCAGCAAAGAAAAAAGATTTACAATGTTACAGCCTTGTTTACTTTGGTGCTCTGAATTCAAGATAAGTACTCTATCCGAGAATAAATTTAATTTGGAAAATTACTTATATTTGAAAAAAAAAACAAGCATTCCATGAATTATAACTAGTAGGTAATGAATGGCCAAAATGACGGCTTTTCAAACAAGAATAAATGGATTTTTTAACAAGTGACAACAAACTCTTTTTTTGTTTCATTATAAAAACAAACTTTGTGTTCATCACAACATCAATATTTATAGTAATTTTTTTTCGTAAAATATACTCCATTAAAGATGTGCCTCTTATATTGATTCCTTATTAAAGCAAACATTTTGATGCTATGATTCTTTATATAGACTTTTTGGTTAAAAGAGACATTTTCATGTAATTTTTTTATCATATTCATTGGTATTAGGAGATTTTGATTGAAATTTAGTGTTGAAACATTTGATAAAACGAATTAGATATTTTTTTGTATACATATATGCATGAAAAATCTTAGTAGTGAAGTAAAATACTAGAATTAAGATGCATATTTAAAAATTTGTATTTAAAATAATATTTTAAGAATAACAACCGGCTATAGAATGGCGCAACTATAATGCCAAAAATGTAGGAAGTAATATGTAAATTTGTAAATGGAATGTTAAAAAAGAAATATTGAAAGAAAATTTTAAATATTTAGCAAAAGATAAAATATGGTCCAAAGTTCAGTATTATAGTTCTTCCAATACTTATAAATCATTACATATAAAGCATACTTCTCCAATTAGCAATGCATCTGATCATTTCATCCAAATAAGATATTATATAAAAATATAGTATACATTTTTCATTTTATTTGGACTCTAATGTCTATGCGGTATAACTTACATAATTTTTTCACGACGGTAGATATTATTTATATCCGATGTGCTTATTTCATTTTATAAATACACTATTTTGTTCCAGGTATTATTTTCAAACCTCGTTTGTATAAAAGATTACAAAACCTTACTCTACTTAATTACAAAAAAAAATTATAAAAGTAGTTTATATTTTAACGTTTAAGCTTCTACTAATACTACAATTAAGATTAGCATATTTCTAACACACATAAAATTGCGAATAATTTATCTATAGATACTTTCAAAAATAGTTCTTAAATTATAAATATAAAAATTTCTATTACAGAGAAAATAAAACGAAATATTGCTTTCAACTGTAAGCTCCTTATCAAGAATATACCAAGTTTTATTAAATTATGATATGCTTACACTCATGTATGTCCTTATTCAACTAACGACTTTGTTAAGCTCAGAAATTAATAAAATGTTGTATTAACCATAGATGTCTGCGTTAAATTTCACTAGAAGGCACGAAGAATATAAAAATAAATGAAAAGACTAATATTAAACTTATAACTCCAAGTAAGATAACTTTAAATTCTCATTTATAAATATTTCTTAAATGCCAGCTGCTAAAATAGTTTCGCACCTATTTCAAGAGATTAAGATATTTTAATTATTTTGTACTACTTGCAAACAATTATTACTTTGGTGCCAATAGGTAGATTTAGATTCACTGGAGTTTTATTATTTCTTTGAATAAGAATGATATTTTAATTCAGTAGGCTGCAGAATATCTATGAAATTTACCCAATAATTTAGTTCAGAAATGGAGTGCATTCTGGCTACATACACGGATAAAAAAACTAGGTAGAGGCGAACATGGTGCGGTCGCCAAAGATGAATTTTGAGATGATGAATGAAAGTTCGATTTCTACCAAATCTGCGTGAATCATTGAATGTACAGCCCAAAACCGACACCTCAATTCTTATTGCCATCGGAAGATCGTGAATGTTTGGCGAGTTTGGGATGGCTGGCGTCGATGCTGGGTTTGAAGAGACCACACCATGTTCTAAGTCTTACTGAATCTACGACAAAACAAGAAATTAACTACTTTGTAATGACAAAACTAATTTTTAGCTTTCCTTATAGCCATTTATAGCTGCGCCTCTTACATGAAGATATCTCTTCTGAAGAAATTACTTCGCAAAAATTTCTGTTGAATTACGAATGATATCAGGAGTTTAAAATGAATTAACTTTGTCACATTAAAATGTTAATAAACATGTAAATACTTACGCATACCAAAGTGTTAAGACACGGAAGACGCGAGAGTATCTAATAGTTCTTATTACGATAAAATATAGGAACCATGCACTACAGTATCACATAAAGGCAATTAAATAATGCTTCTGAATTCTAGGCCTTTAAAGCTGCCTATCTTTAAATTATAATTGCTTGCAATTTTATAGAAATAAATTTCAAAAGTTATTCACATACATGCTTAAAACATACTATACAAATACTTAATATGGATATTTATATTGTAAATGTGACAGTAAAAAATTGCTCGACTTCTCATGTCATAAAAATCATCCAGCGCTTTATAATAGTAAGATCTGAAGCACATATTTATATGTCTTAAAGATGTATCTCACCTCGTACGATTGAAACTGTACACTTTTTCTTTAAGTTTTCCTCGCTTCCTCTTAAAAGTTTTGTTTTGTAAAGTTGGCAATTTTGTTTGATACTTTAGAGAGGCTTTGAAAATAATTTCAATTAAGAGCAAAAAATCTTTGAACAATGAGGAAATTTCTCCTGGTTCTTTACTACCGACAGCAGGTGCCGTTTGTTCAAGAGTCTGTATAAGCCTTCTTTTTGGAATTTTAGTTGTTGAAAAAACTGAAAGTTTTATAAAATCTGCAATGGAATTATAAATATTAGTTGTACTCAACATATTTTAGTACAAAGGGGAATTTACAAAACACAATAAACTATATAGCAAAAAAGTTAATAAATAAATTGTATGTTGAGTCTTTACGAGTTTATAAAAAGTTAAGGAAGATGATTAAAAAAAATTCACAAGAAACGTAAAGAAAAATAGTGTTTAAGGTGGCTTAATTACTTCTTACAGTAAGTTATGGCGTAATCATTTGCAATTTTTTGTTTATAAGTCTTACTCACATTATCAACGATAATTTGTTTATTTGTTGGATTTTGTGACGCAGAAGTCATATTAGGCTATATTGTACTAGACCTATCAGAGGTATGAAATCTTACCAATTCTTAAACATAATCGTAAAAAAGTTTTTGCTTCTGAAAATGAACTCGAGAAAAAAATGCCTAAAATGATAACAATACGCTTGACATAAAGAATATTAGTTGTACAGCATTATCTAGTTCTTAGTGAGCTTGAGTGACTTTGAAAAGAACTGGAAAACAATCGAAAAGAACTGAACTACCTGGACATCACATATCACATAGTGACGTAGTTGACTAGACAAGCAAGCGACCCGTTTTCTGTCGTGGAACGAAAATGGCTATTCCATGCTCGTATTTTTCTTCTATAGCACTTTTTTTTCCCGCCAAAGCCTCCGTGCCATGACTCGAACACACTCTTTTCTTGTTCCGCGAACCTGGAACGACAAGATTGAAGATCTCCTTGCATGGAAGAAGACGCGTAAATCCGCGCTGCTTCGAGACCAGTTCCGTTCGAAGCCTTGAGTAAATTCTTTTTTGGTCAACGATGTGTCAATGGGCCTCAGACCTTTTCTTTGAGCATTCGGCGGCGTGAGATTCTGGATCCAGCGAGTCGTGCTTTCGAACTTGCAGTAGATGATGACTGACTCTGGTTGCTCGTGGTTATTGGAAAAGCCGCCATGTTTTGGTTTGTGTATCGATTGTTTACTTCCATGTGAACTATTTTCATGAATTCGATTTGATGCTAGTTTCTGCACCTCTTCCTACAGAAAATAAGATACAAAAATATTTTAATATAGATGGTTATAGAAAACGCTCACTAATTTCGATTTGAAGGGAATGGTTTATTCTTTTTGAGTTGCAGTAGTCTAACGCTAAAAGTCATATCCCGAGTCAACTTCGCTCTACTGGGTTCAAAAATAATTTGGTCCTTAAGCGGTTAATAACCAAGTAAATGTCAATCATCTTAATCAGATTTCAGAGTTCATACTCTTTGTCATATATTTTATTAAAATTGTATTACCTACTACAGAAACACCATAAGAAGACTTTAAAAATGTAATGCAATAGAACGATATTTTAAAATTACTTTAAAAATTACAAATACAGAAAGCATACAACTTTTGAAACAAGATTAACTATCAATAGCTAATATATAAGGATGTCAAATTAACAAGCTTCGGGTCAAGAACTCTATAATGGTACAGATTCAGTTACTTTAGATTGAAGGATGCTTCAGCTCTTTCAAAAAATTAAGATCTTCTTCAGGCATGGTCCATTAAACCTAAAAAATTGTTTGTCAGGTTTTAAGTTATATTAATGTCCCATGAAGTATCTGAGGACAATTTTAAACACACTTCGTGATTTTGAACCGTGGCTAGATGACAAGGACGACAACTGAGCTAGCATCCCTCTCCAAACGTCCGCACCACACCAAAGAGGGGCTATTGGACCTCGACATCAGATTCAATGTGAACTAGATCCAAATACGGCAGATCTTTGGTGGAATCGGCCGAACTGGTACCCGCTGTCCGAAACATGGACTTACCACTAGACCACAGTGGCCCCTCAAAAGAGATCTTCAAGAGGAATTCTCAAGTGTCGAAGTATACGCATTACTAATATAATAACCAGATCTGTCTCAGTAACAGCTCTGACATCACAAAATAAAACTCGCGCCATAGTAATGTGAGACGTCAAACAGCATTATTTCATTGTTAGACGAACCCAATCAGTAATTTTAAATTTAAAGAGTAATTGCCGTCCTAATTTCAAATTTAATAGCTCTAAAATAGGGAAATAAAATTTTCTATCGATTGATATAAAATTTATCTCATATGATCAGTAGTTACCGAGAAATTTTAAATTATGTTAATCATATATTTCAAATTAATTTCATTTTTAATGGAAAGTAGGAATTGCGTCAGTGGTATATCATGCGTGATATGTTTGGACGCCCTCGATGCATCTGATTATTTATTGCAATCGTGATGATATAATTTGATATTTTTGGCAACGTTTGAAGTTGTTGAGAAGTGTTTTGTTTTGATTAGAATTCGAAAAGAATTCCTTTGAAATTTTAACTTTTTGACTCTACTTGACAAGCTTGAGAATTTCATGGTTATTGATTATAATAAAATTGTTAAGCAAAGAAAAACTTCACACCGGAATGATTGTTTACCAAGTGGTTTTGAAAAAGAAATATGTAAAAAAAATATCTCCTGTCATAAAAATATGTTTATTTTATTTTTTTCAATCAATGTTAAACATTTCTCTCGCATAAACACTCAAATTGGAGGGAAATATCTCGAATTCACCCGTTCATTCAATTTGCACCGTCATATACGACGGGATTTTCTAGTTCATATAAATGGCTTTCAACTTTTATATCTAAAAGTTTACAGCAGGTACCAGAAGCCGAAGATGAATTAAATGAGAATTCCTAATATATTTTTTGGTCTAGGAATATTAAACGGAAATTAATTTTTGTCAGTAGACTATTTTCACTGCGCCCAGTTTTCTGCGATTCCAGAATTAATTTTGAGGGCAGGCTGAAAAATTGTTGATATTTTCTGCCCTTAAAATTAATGATTATTTGATATGAATAATTAGCGCCGAATAAAGAAAGACAAAAGGTAAATATTATGTAATAGAAAAGTATTTTCTTCGAACGAATATTACAGAAAAGAGGCCAAAATCAAAGCTTACAGAAAGAAAAAAGACTGATTGAGCATCCAATTGTATTTTCGTTTTGCAGCAAAATGGAGCAGAAAAATAGTAATTTTCCTCTTTTTACGAAATTTTTACCATGTGCGCTGTAAATATTTCATCTATAAATTTGAGCAGATACTTGTTAAACGTTTAGAATATAAGCTATTCTTATTCACCTGCAAGAATTCCTTGTAACGTAATTAACTTTAACAAAGAAATTATAGGACAAATGAATTAATCTGTATTTGTATAAAGTACTCACGAGTATTGGAAAATGTTGACTAATTATTAACCGCTTAAATAAAAGCGTGAGTCAATTTAATCGAAATATCAGATATGTAGTCTCAAAACTAAAATTTAATCATTAATTAGTTTATACTACAAAAAATTACGTAGAATCTATAAACATCTCGATTATATGCCTTCCGAGAATGCAGACCACAGCCCTTTCCAAAACAGAAAGGATCATTCATTAGATAGCAAAGAAATAATTCAATTAAGGGATTAAAAAAAGAAAATTTAAATTCTTGATGATCTAGAGCTGCAAGCGAGCTGCAATGGCATAGCTTCAGCTGTCTTCAACTATAACCCCAAAAAAAACTCTTTTTCGTAAACTCTCACTATGCTTGTATTGATCTTGACATACGGTTGGAAGATTTGATATACAATTTACGTCTCTCACCTTAAGTTCGTTTTTCTTGGTAAGGTCTGAGGTTCTTCGTAGACGGACCACGCCATTCAACGAAAAGAAGCAGTGACACTCGAGTCTTGGCCGTATCTCCAGACGTCCCCTTGGCCTTTGATCACAGGTGAACTGCGAAAGGAAGCACAATTAGGATCCATATGGCATTTTTCTGCTTTTCCGAATCACAAAGGTCTCAAACCACGTCATCGGGCAACACTGGCCCGCGAGTACTCATCAATCAGGCCGGCCAGCTTCAGTCGTCCGGACATGCGAGTAATTCAAAACAGAGATTAAATCAGCTGCTCAAGCATCTGGCAAGACAACTGGGATAACGGAGAAACTGGCGCAGTACACACGATATAGCTCTAGGGTCTCAAACAACCCATTTGGATCGAATAGACAAGAGATAATGTTCGTTACAGGACACGGGCCTTTCCTTCATACCTTCATTCTCTTCGAATACATGACAACTGCTCGGAGGAAAAGGAGATCCAATTCACTATGCCACAAATTGTCGGTTCACCCTCTCTGGCATTTCAAACTCAACAGTGTCACTTAAATTACAGTGGTTGAAAACATCTCACGAACAATTTATCAAAACCGACTGACTCCTAATGCGTTTCATATGTGATGAGAAAATCTCATTGTAGAGGATACAATTGAGCACTCATCCACCCAGACTGACACACACTGACTACTTATGATTTTTCCCTCACGTATATTTTTTCTATTTGTATTGTTTTCTATGTTGTTCTGTCCAGTGTTTTTATTTGTTTTGTACCTGTTATCGTTTTGTCCTTTCTTAAAATAAAATTCACCTCCATCCATCCAAACGGAAAGGAGCCAAAATGGCTCTAAACACGGGATCAGGTGGTGTAATGTAACAAAAAGTATGTTGATATGATGAACTAGCTAGGTATTGGCCCTTTGGACTTGTATGGAGGAGTCGGTATGGCTCTTGGGCCAAAGAGGTTAGGGACCTCCGTCGTATGCAAGTAGTAATTTAATTTTAAAAGGATAAACATGGAGTACCAATTTGGGCGTGTGGGAACAGACTTCTATATAAAGCTGGTCATTCACAGAAGTCGAGGCTATTCTATTTGGCCCAAAGAGCGGTTTCCCCACCCATTCAAGTCGATAATTAGGCAGGGTCATTCACGAGGCTCAAACTTGTTTTGAGAAAGCAAGTCGCAGACTGAATCGCACGCGTGATATATCGCCGCCTCGAAGAATCAACTTTTATGGCCTTTCCATTCCAATGGATTTCAAATTCGTTTGATCCAACAGTGCAATCTATTTGCTCCATTTCATCGGTTTCTTGCCTGGCAATTCACTGAAGCTAGCCATGCCATTTGTCTAGCTCGTTTCCCCACCCATTTAATCGAAAATGTCATTCACTAGAGGTTTCAAAATGCACTGGAGGTAGTGGAAACAAAGATACTCCTCCCTGCCGCTCTTCCATCCCACTATTCCACCAACTCGGATGATTTCCGATTTTACCCAAGCAGAGGTGCATCTAGTCAAATCCTTGATGTACCGCCGCCTAGCCTCGTTCGAGTCAACGGGAATCGAGGTCTAAAGCGCTGAATTTCATTGAATTTCAGCATTCGGAGCCGCTATGCTCATTTCCTTCAGTTTTAAAACTGACGAATGCTTTTCCTTTCCGTGTTCCAAAATTCAGTTTGATTGATGTGAATTGCCTGCTTTAGCAATTCATCTGTACTCATTCCATTTGTCCAAAACGTTTTTCTCCCACCCACTCAGTCGAAAAATCAGGCACTCCACTGAGGCTCAGGCGCTACCACGAGCGGCAGGAAAGCGATCTGAATTTCCGATTTTCTAGCTCGTCGCGAGTCTCAATCTAGTCGACTCTTTGCCAGCTCGAGGCTCCATATTGGAATCGGCGCAATGAAATGTGGATTTGAGTTGGTTGGAATTCCATTGATTTGAATAATTGTTTCCAAATTCATAGGTTTTCGACCTTGACAATTGCTTTTCTTTGAATGTTCCAAAATTCCATTTTGGATGCGAATGCCAGCTTAACATTGACGAAAGGTTTCCTTCCGAGATCCAAAACTTGAGTGGAACAGAGACGAATGTCCCGCTTAATCCAGGCAGATAATTGTGCTCTTTGACACATTGTTTTAAATTTTCTTTTGCCTTTAATGACATTGCGCATTATTTTTTACTCTGTTGAACTACTGATCACCTGCAAACAGTCGATGAAACGTAGTCAACAAAAAGTTTACGCGCAGTTGGAGTGATCAACAATCTTATTTGAAGATGTATAGATGACAGTAAATAAACAATCTTCTCACCAATCCAATCGACTAAAGATTGACTTAGAAAAATATTGGTCTAGTTTATACAGTAATATGTGAATTGTTAACTGGCATTAAAATATATTTTGAATTCTACAGCTATTTGAGGCAATATTTTGAATGCTATTTGTTTGTTTATTTGAATACATATTAGACTTCTAGTTTTTCTGCGCTTCGAAAATTGACCTACTTTACTTGTTAATCTGCTTTCATCGATTTAAATAGAATTCCTTCTTTATCAAAATTACATTCACCGGGTATTGCAGAATCTTCACAGGATACTTCAGTGTGATATATATATAGTTTTATTCTAATTTTAAATTTTATGAAATTACAATCCATTTGAGACGAGTCTTCTAATGAAGCATCAAAATTGCTTGATAGTTTAATTAGATCTTAATTGTAATTTCAACCAATATTCATCAAAGCAACCAGTTTCGCATTTGCATCTATGCGTCTTTACATGCAATTCGTTGTCGCGTATCCGCTACATCCAGGCATTGATCAGATTTGCACTTGTGTCAGCATATCGCGGGCTGGACCATTGTGTGATTAAATGTTTATGGTGTAAATTGCTCTGGATAAAGCGATCGAAACGGGACCTATTGACACCAACCAGATTTCCTGAACGTTGCAGATGAAGACTAAGATATCTCAAATGGACTGATGATATGAGCTTGCCTTTGAATAATAGCAGCATACATTTGGAAAACAATAATTATAATAGGGTGAAAAGACAGTTACTGACATTCCTACGGCTATTTATACGGTAGAACCAACCAACTAGTTGTGACTGACCTTTGTTCACTTATCTCAATCGCAGAATACTTTGTTATACTAAATGCAGTACAGCTACGCGGGTGCTCTGTGAAAGCTACGGGAAAGAGACAGCGCGATTCGCACGGTACAGTGAGCAAACAAGTTGAGGGTAAAAGAAGATATCTGAGTTTTTCTGCTTTTAAGGTGCTGTATTCATTCTTAAAGACAATTGGAATACTTCTTTTAAGTTAATAATAAATATGAGCTTTGTTTCTGATTCGTAATTTACTTTCCTTCATTTTTCAGTAAAATGTTTTGAGAATAAAAAAAGTGTTTTGATTATCCGAAATTTCAGTTCCCGTAGTCTTACTTATCTAATTGAATACCTCACTCATCGATTAACTCCACTTTCTGAATTTTTAAAATTTTAGTGTCAAAGCACTTGATTCTCTAACTGTTTATATTCAAAACAAATTTCTCTAATAATAGATTAAGCCACTAAATGACAATCTTTTTAGCCATTGAATAATAAATAATTTCTTTCAGAAGCCAATCTGATTAACTCTATACTCTAATGTAAACGTTGCTAATTGCATTATTGCACAATAAAAATTTATTAAGAAACTTTTTAAGGCAATGATATTGTAAAAGGTACCGCTTTTTCTGTTGTTATTGTATTTCGTTGTTTTATCCATCTTCTTCTTCTTGGGGTTAATAATAATAAGTTATTATAATCATTCGCTTTAATTCGATTCACCGTTTGAAAGAATGTCTCAATTTTGTGTTTCCCAATTGACAACGGCTCATTGGTCTATTTCCGTTTTACAATATATTTTTCATAAATACGATGTATGATCGGATAGATTATTTGATATAGTTGAGACAGTGGAGCGATACTGTGTTATGATGGACTTGTTGAAATTCATTCCTCCCTTTCAATATGATTATTATAAAAGCATGGAGAAATCGAATGACGAGAGCTCAAATACAGCTGACGAAGAAGACGCCATTTATATTGCTTGATCAATCAATTTAAACAAAGTAATAATAATAACTAATTTATTATTCATTTTGCTATAGTCTTCAATAAAAAATGTATATAATGAAGTTTTTTCTGCAATAAAAAAATAATAAGATTGAATTTGATTTAATAATTTTGTTTCACTTCTAAAATTGAGTTAACCCCTTTATATCACGCAAAAATTGTAATATAACGATTACTCCAAGGATATTCTATTTTATACTTTTATATGTCGTTAGACAACAGATACCTCTGCAGTAATCAGTCTACGACGTTAATTTGAATTATAATTTCAAAGGAATTAAGAAAACTAATGTATACTATTTTATCACTTTACTCTACTTTTTTGTTTCATGGCGTTAATCGATTATGCAAGTGGGGCATTCAATTCATAGTAAAAAAATCTAACTAGATTGTGATTTATTGAAACTTTTCGTGAATTACTCTACTTTAACTGGAATAAAGGGTTCCGTAACATCCCTAAAAGGTATTTTGCATACAGAAACAAATAGTCCAAAATAGGTTATTGACATCCTTTGAAGGAGTAACTGCACACCCTTTGGAAGTAACTGACACCCTTTGGAGGAGTGATTAGCACCCTTTGGAGGAGTATGAATGATTACTTTGAAGAGTAATTGATATTCCTTAATTCT
>BGPR01003646.1:25307-55653 GCA_013235015.1 Araneus ventricosus
TATTTAGTTTACTTTTACAGTATAAATGGACTAATACGATGGAAATTAAGAGAAAATCTTATTTATTTTTTAAAATTAAAGATTAGGGTATCAATAACTGTCTTGTTTACCCTAATATTTTTCTGTCATTAGGTGAGGAAGAAGACCTAAAATTTTCATTCCCTAGTGGATGAAGCCAACAGTGTAATAGGTTCTGATTAAAATTGTGGTCAAAAGGATGGATAATTTTTGAATGAAATATTGCGTAATAATGATTTTAAGACAAGAAGAGTCTTGAATTCTAAATCATTCTTGTTGTTTCTCTTGCCTTTTCAATTATGAACGTTCCTTATTTCAATTATATCAGTTAAAAATTCTTTCAAAATTCCACCAAGACTGCTGTAATAGGACTTTTAAAAATGTGCGTTTTAGTCTTACCAAGACTCGAAGCGAAAGAGGCTAAACTAACGTCCACATTTTGTGGGAAAACTTAGAATGAATGCATAATTGTATTTAATTTGCTGAAAATAAATATTTGAAAACGGAACTCGCTTAGCTATTTTACCAATTGTTCTCAGACAGTCAAAACAGAATAGGAGGACAAACCAAACCAGTGGAGAATCTTTTGATATATTGGTAGATTTTTGCATTTAATTCTGACTTGAGGCACAAACCGAAATGCTCCGCTTCTGACGACTTGTGTGCAGGGAGAAAGTTTGCGAGCTTTCTTGAGACATGATTTAGGCAGAGGGATATTAATGTCCATAGTGCTCCCGTTGGCATAAAACTGGAAAAGACTTCTGTAATCTCGTAACAGAATCATGAGTTACGAGGATGGATCCAAAAAAAAGTTTACAAGGACGATAAAAAAATTATTTATTAACATTGGACAGAAAATGCAAAAGGGAATTAAGAGACATACTTGCCGATGATTTTTCCACATAATCACCAAATATATTTAGGCATTTATCTGAACGCAGGACCAACTTCTTTAACCTGGCTTGGTAGAAATCACGTCCTGTCCATTGATCCAGTTCTCGACAATTGTTTTCACATCACTCTCTGAAGAAAACCGTGTTCCAGATAAGTGTTTGAAACCCAGATTGGGTGACGAATCTGGGCTGTAGGGAGGTGGCTCCAGACTTCTCACTTGAACTTTTGCAGCAATTCTTGAGTTTTGTGAGCAGTATGGTATTGTCATGCATTGTCACACCGTCACTCGACATGCCAGGGCGTTTGCGTCGGATAACTTCACGATGGCCCAATGATTATTTCCTTTTCCTGAAACTGAAGGTACACTTATCTGGAACAAGGTTCTCTTCAGAGAGTGATATGAAAACAGTTGCCGAGAACTGGTTCAATGGACAGGACGTGATTTCTGCCAAACCGGGTTAAACAGGTTCGTCCTACGTTCAGATAAATGCCTAAATAGATTTGGTGATTATGTGAAAAAGTAGTCTGCAAGTATGCCTCTTAATTCCCTTTTTTTATTTCCTATCCAATGTTAATAAATAATTTTTTATTACCCCTGTAAACCTGTTTTGGAACCATTCTCGTAGATATACTAAACTTCTTTGATTTAAGTATGCTCACCCCCAGAAGTTAAGTACTGAATTTGAAGCAAGTGAACTGAGGCACCAGAGTGGACCACACTACAATTTTTGATACACTGAGTGAGGCATGATATTTTATACTCAATGAAAGTGAACCGTTTCATAGGGTGATCATAAATTATTGGACCCATTTAAAAAATTAATAAAAACACTAATGTTACAACTGCTTTTTTTAAATGAGAGAGCAAATAAAGTTTTTTTTAAAATAAAGTTTTAAAACAAAGTTTTGAAACAGTGAGAGATTTCCATGCGCAGTGGCTACCGATCAGCAGAGGCCGATACGCGTTTTCTGATTTTCTTTTTTAGTTTTTATTGAATATTTTGAAAACTATTCAGGTTTTGAAATATAATTGATTTAACAAATTAAAGAGCGTAAGAATGCCGTACTAATACATGCTTCTATTTTTCTTCTAACTTTAATAGTTTAGCAGATAATGGCTCTCAAAAATGGAAGATGTCCAATAATTTACGACCACCTAGACTATCGTAACGGCGCATTACCTATCGGAAGAAAAACTTTTTAAAATTCGCTCTCATTGAAAAAAAACTCCGTAGTTGTAACATTATTAGTTTTTTTATTAATTTTTGAAATGGGTCCAATAATTTATTACCACCCCGTATATGTGCCGCTGTCTATCACAGGGCAGCTAACACTCTTTTGATCCAATCTGGTTTAAAAAAAACATGTTTTCTATTTAGATACGATGCCTAAAACTGTGTAGCAAAAATTGTGTTTTGGTTTCACTCTCGTTATCAGTGCCTCATTTGTTCCGATGGAATAATTATTTTTAATATAAATTATAAAACACTTCAGCAGAAAAGTTCACCCAATATAAACCTTCTTTTCTGACAACTCATAACTTTTCAGCCGCTTATTTCAGTATCTTCCTGCCTTATCACGGTTAGTTTTTCTAAAAACAACAACTTGCAACTTTATTTTCTCCAGTTTTTTTCAACATTTTCGTATAAAATGCAAAGTATTTTTCTAGAAAATAATTAGCAACAGGAAAATGCATCATCATAAACTTCTTTTCAGACAAACCATCCATTTTCAGATGATATTCCATTAGTTGAATATCTTTTCACGTTCCTCCCATAGGGTCTCAGGCCGAAATTTGATTCACAAGTCAAAACGCAACAAAAACGTTGTATGGGAGATCCTCTACATCTCGGTAACTGCATATGTTAAAAACGTAACTAATGTCTTATTTTAGAGACAACAGAAGTTACAAAAAAAATTGGAAATCGAAACTATAGTTCAGCGATTACTGAGTCGCAAAGTTGGGCAAAAATACGCATGAATTGGTGACGTCACACGCATAGGTGCGCTCGCACAATTGACTGACGATCTCACTTGCCACGTTTTCGCGAGCGAGATTTCGTGATTGAGTTGAAAATTCAGAAAATTGAGTTGAAAACAAAAGAGAATCGAGAATAACTTTGAGAAACAAGACTATCACGAGTAACTTCGAGAAACAAAAGAAAATCGCGAGTAACAAAGAGAAACCTCGAGAAACAAAAGAGTCACGCGAGTAAAGTAGTCCTATGCCTTTAACATCAGCGGCTGTTTGAAAAAGACAGTCTCCCGTCATTTTTTTTCATTAATGGGCTGTAGATAGTTAACTTTTACTAAGAACATTTGAAGCGAAAGACTAATACAACTTTTTCGCCGTTCTCTCAACATTTTCCAACACAAATTTATTTCCAGAAAATAACAAAAGCATTTTTTTAGAAGATTGGAGGCATAAGCGTACCTTTGGTCCGAAGATGAGAATGACTGTGATTGTGGTGCTGAGCTGCGTGCGAATGAAGCCGAAGAGATACTTGACATCGGGCCCGGCCGTCGGGAGGATGACGAGACTGCGTAAAAGGGAAAAAAATACTGGTGAGGAATTTACGAGGATACCTTTAAGTAAAACTGGAGCTTTTTTACGCTAAAAAATATTACCCTTTTAAGGCCACTTATATGCTTTTTAAAGAGCTTTATTGTTTTTAACTTAGTACATACTGATTTTAGAGAAGATCTATCGTGTTTTCTGTCACTGATTCTCACCTATCTCTATTATAAATGAAAATCCGTGAGAGCGCGTCACTTTTTTCTTCTACGTATATTTTTTCTCTGTTTTCACCGAAAGTAAAAAAAAAAAATGTTATGTTTCTCCATAAAGTTACGACCCTTGGATTTTTTTTGTGAAAACTATAAATGCACAATTAAATCGGCCGAACATTATTATCTATTTTAAAAAAACAAATAATTAAAAAAATAGGGGAGGGGCTGTTCAAATATTACGTAAGCATGTTTTTGGTATTTTTGACCCCCTCCCCCCTTGTCAGCAAAAATAAGCAAATCGCAAACCCCCCTCTCATAATTACGTAAACAAACTGCAACCCTCCTGTTCTTTTTTTTACAAAATGTATAACAGTAATAATCTAATTAAAAAAATTTTAGGACTTAATTCAAATAAAAAACTCTAACTCGGCTTAAAATGAAAAAAAATGTAAGTTTAATTTCCTTACAATTTCAAGTTTAAGCTTACAAAAATCAAGTTTAATTTTCGTTTGCCAAATTTAACTTTTTTTTAAATTTAATTTCTTAAAATTAGATTATTTGTGCAAGTTACAAGAGATTTTCGGAAATAAAATGATTTTAATGTCTTACGTGAGCATCACTCGCGGGCGCGCGGGGGGGGGAAAAGGAGGCAATGGGGAAGCCCGGCCCCCCCTTGGGTGCTTATGTAATATTTGAACGGCCCCGGACAAGAATTGTTGCCTTTTTTATCTTGACCACTGCAATTCAGATGTTCATGAGAAAATATTTTTTTAATAAACGGAGATCAATAGGTTAAGGTAGTAGGTTAAAAGTTCGGCTAAATAGCTTTTTAAGTTACAAGATGTCGTATAAAGTAATAAAAGTAAAGTAATAAATAAAGGATATCTCAATCACAGTTTCCATGCAGTGAAAATATTTAAGTTAGGTCTTTATTAAAAAAATAGTAAGCCTTTTTTTTAAAAAAGAAAATAAGAATAAGAACAATGGGATGTACTGTGGAAAAATCCTCCCGCGTTTTACTAATTTGGAAAAATGTGAACTCTTTGTGGATGTTAAAAATCGTCATGTAGTATGGATAATCTCACTTATTTAAGTTCAAGAGAGATAGCAGTTTCTGGCAATTCGTTAGTTGCTTGTAAAAGAAAGTTCTGAATAATTAAATTCTCTATTTGAAAGAAATTACTGAAGTGGCTGAAAAATAAAAGAGACGGCATTAATATGCTCTCTTTTGCTGAGCTCAGTACAACACATGGATATTTAATAAGTAATACATGAAATGTCTGACATGTAACGCACGGCTGGTCATTATGGTGGCTACTTACTGTATCATGACCATTATGATATTCACGATCGTGATGCTGTGAACGGCCCAACTGATGTGCTTGGCTTCGTTGAAGACGGATTCGGCGTTACGAACGTTGTAGCAGACGCGGATGCCCCACAGAAGAAACAGAAATTCCCCTGAAACAGACACAAAAACAAGGTATCTTGAAACAGGATCGGCACAAAAAGGCATGCAGAGTCTTTTGTAACAGTAATACAGGCGTTTCAAAATTCAGCGTATGAACTATTAGAAAGAAAGTGAGGCGAAAAAAGTCGTTCCTTTTTTGACATCTTAGCTCCCGATAACATTTGCAAGCCGTTACTCTAACCAATGTCTTATACTATGCAACTGTAATTTTCGTAACGAATAAAAAAATATATATTTGTAGAATTATTAAAATATTTAAAGAAAAGAAATTAATTAAAAAAATCGTTTTGCATTAATTCTTTTCTAAAGGTTATAAAAATGGTGTAGCAACGATATATTTGTCTTTTGTTAACGTTGCCTAGCAACGGAGAAGAATAAAGATGATTGAACATGCAATTCGATGTCAGTCAGGGTGTAACGTTTGTGATGTAAGTGTATATGTTTGTTTTACATGTTTGCGCTGTGGAAGACGTCCAATAAACATATTATTTTTTATAAAGAAGGCTCCCCGATTCTTCATGTTGTGCTGAAATACATCACACAATATATCTCTCCATTGATTACAGAATTATCTGATGGTTTGAATTGTAAAATATTATTCCAATTAATTCTGATATCACAAAAAGAATTCGGTTCCATTTCTATCTCTTTTGCTCAAACGAAATTAGTTCATTCATTTCATTTGAGAATTAGTATTAGTTTTTAAATTTGGTCCTAAGTTTCGAATCCCACTGCATTTTTTCCATGGATCTCTTTAAATCAATTACTTTTGTTTCTCCGATTAATATAAAAAACGTCTTTTAATTTTATTGAAGATAAAACTATATACATAAAGCATGTTTTACATTTTTTTCGAATGACTTTTAATTATGCAGGAAAAAATAAAGGTCGCGGTGGTCTAGTGGTAATACCAGAAGGTTCGAAGTTCGATTTCACTGAAGATATACCGTGCGCATGTAAGTCTGGTGCACATTAAATCTAACACCGTGGGTCAAACATCGTCACGTTGGTGTGGTGTGAAAGTTTAGAAGAGGGTGGCAATTTAGGCGTCGTCTTCGTCATCTAACCTCAGTTTTAAATTATGAAGTTCGTCCCAAAATAGCCTTCGTGTGACATCAAAGCGGGACATTATTATAACTAAGCTAAACTAAGCAGCAGAAAAGAAAAAAATAAGGTAAGAAAAACCTATCTATAACTAACTTATAAATTTGATTCTATTTTCAAAATTAGCATACTTTGTTAGAAATAACAAAAAGGCACCGAATCATAAATTGAGGCATAAATAAAATATGATCTATACATTTTTTTTAAAAACTCATTTCGATACAGAATATTTTCAGAATAGCGAAACTAAAAATCATTTTTTTTTTATTTCTGAGAAGTAGCAGCCTTCATTTCAAATCTGTCTACTTATAAAACATCAATATTTCACTTTTAACATCTCGTAGAAATGAACGAGTGCCTCAGAAAAACGTCCGCATGTGTTACTGAAAACTCATTTCATAATAAACTTAATGGCCTTCGTATTGATCTGTCAACTCGGGTTACTTTAATGGACTTTTTTCACGTAACGCTGGTTATCTTCGAGGGTAATAACGAGGCTTGGAAATGTTTTCTTCGGAGCCATGAAAAACATGTTCCGAAAAACCATAAAAAAACCCTTAATCCGTAGCTATTTTCTCTCTATGTTTAAGGTAATAGGATTGAATAAGTAAGTAAGTAATGGCTTATATTATATTTCGGGTTCGGTTATCGGCATGGTATTTTTCTATTCTGTTTCTATTTATGGTTTGTTTTGTATACATAGAACAGAAACCATGGTTGTTACCGAAACAAAGACACATAAGAATAATAAGATTCTTAAAGGGAGGTGTAAAAATGAGAAAAAAATATGTTAACACATGTTAAAAAGAACGCATTGTTTTTCTGTTAAATGAAAAATGTAAACCCGCCTATTTCAATATTTGCTGGTGATCAAAGTTGTCTAATGGCAGAACGTCCAATTCTTTGTTGAAGGATGGTTTACTCAAAATTTGATTTTAAAGATTCGACATCTATCACTTACGAATTCTCTCAACTTTATTATTAGATGACATTTCTATTACTCCTTCTGTTTTGTTTTTTCGAATATAGATGCCACCATGGTACTAGTGTTTCTTTAAAAAAATTTATGATTCCTTTTTTAAAAAGAAAGTTAGCGTGGGATTGTGATAGCGCGAAGACATTTTTTTCTCTTCCCCCTTTTTTCCCTCTATTCTGGGCATGGGGTCAGTTTATTTTTATGATGACTACTTTTAAAAGCCAGAACGGCCTAATATTTTTAAATCGATCTTATTAGCGTTTTTATGTTTGTGTTTGGTTTTCCTCTTTCTTTTAAAATAACGTTTTTTGATGTGCAGATCTCCTTTGTCTTTTGTTGGGAAATTTCGGTCTAAGAGAAGACATAGTTGGCGTAATGCAAGCTTCTTACAGAAATATTTCCCAATTATTATTTTGAATCCATTTCGAATAAAGCATGAAGCATTTACTCTAATTTTTCTAGTTGATTGTTTCTCTATATCTCTATAGTAGCGGTTTCCGACCTTTTTTTTCCATCGCGTACCCCTTAATCAGTCTTTTTATTTTCGCGTACCCCCACTATCATATTCACCCTCACCCCACTCTCCCAACCATCCATCTATCCAAAGAAGTTTTTATCAATGATGTTAAGAGCTTAGGTTAGTTTGAGAATCAAATGACTCGAATGAATTCTTAACAGTTGCAGGACTTATTTTTGATTTTACATTTTATTCCATTTTTACAATAGTATGAAAACCAATAAAACTAGTATTGTAATAATTTGACATTAGCTTATAAGGTTAGCTAAAAATTACACATGGTAATAATCAACTATTCAAGTGATATAGTTATTAAATAGCAAGTGTTCACTTGGGGAAACAAAATTCTGTAATTTTTTTTATCCCTTACGTTTTTTTATTTCCGCCTTTACCGACTTTGATTTCGCGTACCCCCAACTAGTTCTTCGAGTACCCCAGGGCTACGCGTACCACAGGTTGGGAATGTCTGCTCTATAGGGGCATGCACTCAGTGGCGTAACAAGGGTGGGGCTAGTGCCCTGGGCGCAATTGCAAGGGGGCGCAAAATTAAGGAATCAGTTGGTCGTATTTAATATAAAAGCGGGTTTTTTTGAAGCTCTTATTCCTAAGATTCTTAAAAATTGAAATGATTCAACAAAGTGTGGGAAAATCTTAAAGGTACAGTCATTTTTACAACTCGGAAACCTCAAGCTGCGACAAAATAACAAGTAATATTATATTTCAGAGATTTGCTGACCGAAACCCTCATCGCAAAATTAAAAGCTCGTTCAGAGCTCCCACCCGATAAGGGAGGATGGCTAGGGATGATTATCTCCGCAGGGTTCCCGATGCTTTCTTCTGGCCTAAGGTTCTTATGGTTTCTCACGGTATGCATGATAAACACTGAATGGACATCAGTTTCTTCGGAAATTGGTGATAAATGGTTAGCAAGTGTCATTCCTATTTTCAATCAGCAAAGAGTGAAGAACAGGAAATATACGTCCATTTTTTTTTTTGCGTAGAGTAAGAGAACTCCAGCAACTTTAAAAGACGTATGTTCGCTATCTTTACATTGTTTTAGCATTGAATATTTGCATAATTTGTATGATGAAAATGCGATAGTGTTTATAGAACGTAGATGCAGTTGTTCTGCTAAACGCAAAAAAAAAAACAGAGAGAGAAAAGACCGCATAAAGTTTTGCAATTGCTGGTAAAAATTAACAGATCTTGCAGTCCTTGCAAACAGATCTGAAATTGACATTGAAAAAAAATCCAATTAATTTTCTTTAAAATAGCAAGGATTTTCTAAAAGAATTTACATTTAAAATGCCAAAGAATTAAATAAGCATGAAAGAAGATTTAAAATTAAATTATGAAGTACATCTCAAATGTTCTGCTAGGTTTACAGCAGAATTTTTTCCCCAACAAAATGATTTTCAAATAAAGTATTAATGCCTTTTGCATGTACTTTTCTTTTGTATATTGCGAAAAGGTAGTTTTGAAGATTATTATCCTGATCATGATAATAATTCTGAGAAATGATATCGTCATGCCCATGCCTGAAGTTCTTTTGGATATGATGTCGATAATGTATATATTTTCATTTCTTTCAGTGAAAATTACTCTAAATTTAAAATTTAGACTGATTACTTCAATTTTAGCGTTTTAGTTTTAATTAAGATGTCTAGTTCAAGCTTTTGTCTCGATAAAATCTGGAATGATGTCTTTGCCTATGAAACCTTTGGCATTTAGAAGCTTAATCTCACCAGCATGCAGACATAACTTTTCTGTCAGATTACCCCTCTCCTCTGTTTGTTTTGCAAAACACATTAAATCCGAAAACATTGAAATTATTATACTCTTATCAAGTTAAACATCTTTTTTTAATATGATTTAACCCTCTAAGCCAGGGGTTCTCAACCTTTTTTCCCTCGCGTACCCCTTGATTAGTTTTTCATTTTCGCGGACCCCCTACCGTCATACCCCCCCAATCATCCGTCTATGCAAACAAGTTTTTATCAATAATGTTAAGGGCTTAGGTAAGCTTAAGAGTCAAATAACTCGAATTAATGGCTTTTGCAGGATTTATTTTTTATTTTATATTTTATTCCAATTTTAAAATAGTATTAGTTAAACCGCAAAACAAATAAAAAAAGTATTGTAATAATTTCACATTAACTTATAAGGTTAGCTAAAAATTACACTTCGTAATAATCAGTTATTGAAGTGCAAGAAAATTTCAAAGCGATCCTTGAGCTTGTCTCATGGAGCTGAGTTTTATATAATTGGTTTCAAATGAAGAAAGATATAATCTTATGTCTGGAGCTGCGTCAAGCTTATTTCGATATTTATTTTTAATATATGTATAAGACTAGAATTCTCTTTCCACAAGTTCTGTGTTCGTGAAAGGTATTAAATATTTTATTGCTATAACACCGAGTTCTTGTTACTCTTCTTTCTTCGGAAAATATTGTCTGAATAGCAACTTAAGTCCTTTAAAATGTGCTATTATACTAGTTTTTACTTGTTTTGTTAATTTAAGTTCGTTCTCGGATAAAAATCTGTTAAGTGTCTCAAAAACTTCATACTGTTTTTTTTCTATACAGGATTCCCAAAAATTCAACTTCTTAATCATAGACTCGATTTTGCCAGTTACCTTACAAATGGTTATGGAATGGTTCTGCAATCCTAAATTAAGTTTATTTATTTCTGAAAAAATTTCAGATAAGTACGCAAGCTGCTGCAACCGTTCACTTTCATAAAATTTACAGCTCAACGTAAAAGGATGGTCGTCAAAAACATACGAACTTCATTTCTCAGTTTAAACAATCTTGTGAGTACATTTCCTCGCGAAAGCCATCTCACTTCTGTGTGCAAAAGTAACGTAGTATGTAGGCTTCCCATGTCTCCACACAAAGATTTGAACAATCGGGTGTTAGTTGAATTAGCCGCTAAATGGCGCATTAGTAAAGATGGTTTCCTGCTGCCATTTGACAATATCTCTCCACAAACAACGCAGAGTGGTTTTGGACAATCATCATCCGTGACGGAAAATCCATATTTTAAGTATTCGTTAGAATATTTTCTCTTCTTCGGAGGCGCACTGATGTTTTGCGTTTTTTTTTTAAATAACGAAATCAATTTTATTTATTACCTGAATAGGCCAATCAGTCGGCCTTTGCACTTCATGATTATCATCTTGCTGATCCACAATTATCTCCATAGCTGCCAAAACGGTGGTTCGAATTTCAGTTCTAGATGCCGATCTCTTAAGAGTTCCAGTTTACAACCACTTGTCCATTTTGAGAAATCAAAAAATACCGAATTGAAGTCACTCTAAAGATAAGCACTTCAAATTGAGCACGCATAGTCTACAAACACCAGTTTTGTGTCACAAAGCAAACCAAACCAATGCAATTGAGCACCCATAAAACACAAAGCTTTATTTATATGAGCAGTCTTTATTCATTATGTATCTCAATCGAGCAATTAATGATACTTGCGTCTAATCATGCTTTTAACAAAAACGTCAAAACAAGAATCTCTGAGAGGATTCCGGATTGTTCTCGATGAGCCTAAACAAGAACAAAAATAAAAAGCATACCACATATGTGATATGCGCCTAGTGAAGCTACAGCTTTTGCGAACACACTGATGATTCATGCATAATCGGGTCTAGTGAAGACAAAATATCAATCATTTACCAGGTTATCTTTTGCTTTCTTTTTTCTTATTTTGAGCGTAGGTTTTAGACTAGCACAACATTCACTTTTACTTTTCACACGAACTTAGGAAAACAAAATACTGTAACTATTTTAATACTTTATGTTTTCTTGTGTCCGCCATTACCGACTTTGATTTCGCGTACCCCTAGGGGTACGCGTACCACAGGTTGAGAACCCCTGCTCTAAGCGTTTTGCACGTATTTTTCCGTTTCTCATACTGAATTCAAAAAAAGATAATTCATGTTTATGTGTATCATTTTTTAAACTATATGGATAAAATATTCTTAAGATTCCAAAGACTTGATTAAATGCATTAAAGATCCAATTATTCAATTTAAAAGCAAATTTTTAAGACTTTAAAGCACGTCGACAAAAATAGCTAAACGCTCAGAGGGAGCACGAAATTCCTGTTGGCAGCTTTTGTTAACTTCAGTTTTACACAGCATAAAATGAATGAATCTAAATTTATAAAATTTTACTTTTATAATTCTATTAGAAACTTTGCTGCAGGCATCTTTTGTATGTTTATTTCATACTTTCACCTGATTTTTGAACGGAAATATTTAGCTACTTTTAAATATAATCCAGCATGAAATGAATTATTTGTTATTCATTATGTCGCAAAAATTTGCCTGAGTGGTAAAAAACAATTAATATGGTCTAAAAAAAATGGGAATTCTTTCGATTACCTTCATAAGTCAGGGAAATATTTAAGAAACTATAAATTATTTATGAAATTTTTAAATCTTCTAGTTAAAAGCGCGATTTTTCTTATTTTAGTTTCGTTTGTTTGCATAAAATATGCAGCAATGAAGAAGAAGCAATCGGGGGCTGAAGTCCCCTCAAAAGTGTTTTATTTGTTATTTTCAACTTAAGAATGTTTTATATGTTATTTTTTAAGTTCATTTGCACTTTTAATCTTTGCACTCCCCGGCATAAAGTTTCCGAAAAGAAAATGGGGATCACATTTCAAAAGAAAGAAGGGGGGGGGGGCCCCATTTTATGTAGGTACGTCACTGCATGCACTATTAATCCATATAAGGACATAAAGGGCACCTGAGATATCTGTGTCCAAGTGATTTTTGTCTTTTAGTAGTGAAATTAAATTAAACTGTGAGTTAAATTTGAAAAGAATATTAAAATTAAAGGAAATAAGGCATGGGAATAAAAAGGGTTTCGCTGAAAAGCTAATTTTTTAATTTGAAAGCGTTGAAAAAATTCTATTTAAACTTTTTGAAAACCCTTTCTTAGTAATCACTTAATACCCTAGAAGTATCTACGGGCAATAAAACTTCGATTAAGCGTCAGTTTCTGTTATCCGTGATCATCTAAAAAATAAAAAAAATAACGCAGTTTTATAGTATTGCAATACTTTTCTGTACATCACTACTTTTATATTGAAGCTTTGTAAAATTAAATACAATATGTATGTATCATTCTCTGTTAAAGGATTTTATTTTAATTTTCGGCCCAATCCGGCCCCGAAATCACGTTGCCATATATAGATCGAAGAGATTTCTGCCGTCCGTCCATTCGATTATCTGTCACAACTCTGGCGACAGTTAATCGAAGTTCTACAGTACCTATTTTGAAGCTTTAGGTCCAACTGTCTGTCCTGTAAAGCTTTGCTTTATGTGCAACACGCAATTTATGGATAGAATGCCGGCATAAAAACCTTATCGTGTTAAAAACCAAGAAGACAAGAAAATAGAATGATGCTAGACTAAATTAGAACTGAATGGAATTACTACAGTAAAGATTATCTCAATATTCAGTTACAACATAGTAATTTATCCTCTTCAGTTTTGTACTTAGTACAATGCCGTATCTCACCTATTGCCAGACTGTGGTCCCACCAGTTGTAATCGCACTGCTTGAACTTGAGCTCTTCCCAGTCTTGTATATAAACAGCTTCTGGTGGAGAGGAGATGGTCCAGGTGCCAAGGTAGATGGCCATCACTAGCAGGATGGGGAACAGCCACTGCAAAAGCTGCTTGTCGGTCAGTTTCAGCTTGTGGGCAGATTTAACCCGGTAAGTCAGCGATACCCTGTTAAAATAACGCCAGAAATACACTTTACATAGCAATTTAAATTAAATACTTCAAAAAGCTGGTTTAGTGCTCTTTAAAGTCCTATTAACTCTATGAGCCCTGATCCGCCTTAACCCGCCCCATACGACAAAGACCGGAATCGGGCGCCTGAGTGAATTTCACGGGACAAAAGTAGTTCCTTTCCCTGTGTACAATTGATCGCCCAAACTTGATTGTTGTCCTCCTGGAATTTCTGTAAAGAAAGGAAGGATTCCATTCTGTTTTCGAGAACAAAATTTTACTTCAGTTTTTGAGGTACTGGAATTCTCACTTTAGTCGGGTTCAGAGAGTTAAGACAGAATTCACTAGCAGGACGGGGAACAGCCACTGCAGAAGCTGCTTGTCGGTCAGTTTCAGCTTGTGGGCAGATTTAACCTGGTAGGTCAGTAAATTAAATACTTCGAAAAGCTGGTTTAGTGCTCTATAAAGTCCTATTAAGACAGAAACATTGTAAAGCATCTGTCGCACGCCCAGGAATATTCGAATGTTGTAAAATTGACTTCCTGGATATTAACCCTTTGCACTTGAAAAGTTATTAGATGCATAATTATTCACTGATTTACAAGAGCTCGTGTTATTGCTTTGAAGCGTAAAAATGTTTGTGTAAGTTCATATTTCTTGAAAAATATTTCTTCAACTTAGCAAGTAGTTTTTTAAAACGTCAAAATGATGCACTGTTTAGAATGGTGACTGAGAGTCACCTCTAGAGTGAAAAGGGTTAATTTATGAGATAAGTCGGTTAACTCGACCTTCGGAAGAATTTTCGTTGTTTCAAGTAACATATTTTTTAGAAAAAATTAAAATTTTAAACCTGACGTCATTATTTTTGTAGAAGTCGCCAAGTTAAGATTCTTGGCTAATTTGTCAATTGTTCTGACCTTTACCATTCAGAGATGTTTCCTGCTAAGCACAATATAATTTGCACCAAATGTTGTGCGCATGCCCACATGCAACATTCCACAATATTCCCACTTTATATCGGCCATTTTCTGTTCGCTAATAGGAAATAATCATTCTAAGAGTAAACGCTCACCAGCAGACAAGTTGTTCAATAATCACTCATCCTCTATACATAGTACTCGCTGAAAACTTGTGATAGTATCGGCAGTTTCACTACATATTTTCTAATATTCAGGGGGTATTCATAATGCCCTCTATTGACAGCTAAGATAAGCAGTGTTGTAGTGGCAAATTTTTCAATGGGGGAACGCTAAAAATTCCCAACATTTTATGTGGGTGGAACCAGACACCATGGCACCTCATATGAAGACTAGAGGCCTTTATGACGAGAAGCAGGAAAAAACGAGAGGGGATAGAGCAAATTGACCCCCAGGGTGTTTCTTTACCATCAGAGGGCTAGTTAAATGGTTGAATTTACGCCGTTATCTGTGACGGAAATGGATTTTTGAGGATGTGGATCCTTGGCGGGTGGCTTTGGTATTGCATGTTAAATATGCCTGCAGCAGTAGCAAGAAATGATACTGCACACAGAACTTTTACTTTTCAACAAACTTTAAAAGAACAAAAAAAATTTACAGTACATGAAAATTTTATAATTAATAGAAAACTGCAAAATTAGCGAAAAAAATTTGACTTGTATCGAAAAACCAGTGGGGTACGCCATTCCCTCGCGTACCCCGTCCACTATACCCTTGATGAAAAGTATAGTTTAAAAATGAATAGGCCATCCATTCTTAAATTATAATTTTGATCATTTAATGTGCTGCTGGTGCCCTCTATTGATAGCTAAGGGAAGTAAATGAATAATGGTAAAAGATACACGAAAGGTAGCAAAAAAGAAATGTGTACCGCCATGTTTTGAGAAGGAGGGCGCTATACGTGAGACAGAAGCCCATGTGTCGCGTCCACTTGGTAGCTATGCAACTGTACATGGAGAGAACGGGAAAAATGGCCGCCATCTGAAAGAAAACGGAATCGGTTATATTATTTGCATTTTCAGAAAGAATAAGTTATATGTATAACTTTAACACTATTTACAGAGTGAGTCAATTTGACTCATTCAATATTTTATTTCTATATGCATTAAAATGAATAGGTCATCCGTTCTTTAATTATGATTTTATCATTTAGTCTGCTGCTGGTGCCCTCTATTGATAGCTAAGGGAAGTACACAAAGACAGAAAAATCAAAAACTGTGTTTTAAAAACATGGCTGGTTTTTAATTATGAAATGAAATATGTACAAATATAAATTCATTCCTCCGCCCACTTTTTTATTTTTTTTTTCGGATTCTGCCTACCTATTTTTACTGTTACGAGTCAAGTTGACTCAGTAATGATTTTGCAGTTTTTTTGTTTTAAACATATGAAATTTGTGTCTTGTGTAACAAAATTTCTCATAAAAAATCCTAAAAACATCTGATGCATAAATTTTCATTTTCAGTCTTGTCAATTTATTTAATTAGTTGCACAGAAAATTTCTCATTTCGATCATGTAACTGAGTGTTTCTAAAATGTTGTAGTAAAAATAAAGAACATTTGTATTAAATGGGATAAAGTGCCTGCTGAAAATGCATTTCACAAATGTTTATATGTAAAAAACGCTTTCAATAATGTTTTCAAATTTATGATTTCTTAAAATTATATTAAAACTGCTTTTTTTTATATAAAACCTCATTTTGATGTGCGAGTCAATTGATTTTGATGAAATTAGATAGATAATCATCATTATCAACAGCTATAAATACAGGGTTAAATGAGGAGTTTCTTATCGAAAGTGAACATATGTATTTTACGCACTTAGGCTTTAGAAGTGGATATATGTATTTCGTGGTTTCAAAAAATTAAGATCTTTAGATGGTCTTAGAAAGAGGAAAATAAGCTTTGAAACAAAATGAGACTGCACCTAGTATAGTTGAGTACTAGGTCAGAAAGTCGTGATGAAATTCATTTCAGGAAAAAAGGATACGTTCACTTTTGATGAAAAGCTCTTCAAATATTGAAAAAAAGCAAAATAAATTGTCTTGTGGGTTTCGTGTGTAGACCGGAAAGTTTGAAGATAAGCGAAAAAGAAGCGAAAGTTTTCGACACATTTCTAAGCTTAATAGAGCATCAGAATAGTGAGATTAATATTCACAGCTGCATGGGTAACGCCACCATGCGTGATATCGAATATTTAACTGCATATTTTCTAAGGCTTTAATAAGAATTGAAGAAGTTATTATTTTGAGCCAAGATTTACGATAGTTTATTATTTTGAAACGAATTTATAATATTTAATAAGAAATTCTTATTTCATTTCATAGTTTATGTTATTTCTACTTATTTCCAAGTTATGATTCACCAGTAAAATAATTAATGAGTTTTAAAATTTATTTAAAACTAGGTATCTGAATTTTGTTTCATCGCACATGACGAAACAAAAACCAGGGAAAATAAGCAAATTGCCGATGCATTGAAAATGACCCATTTTTTAAAACTGTTATTTCTTTTTTCAGCTTCGTGCAATAAAAAGATAATTAAGAGCACTAATTAAGAGACCAAAACAAAATTTCCTTATTCAGAAAAAGATATTAATTATGGAAAACGTTTATCGCCAGCGTTTGAAGGTAAAAAAATATAGGTTAATTAGTACTAAACATTGCTTTTGAGCCGAGATAATTTATTTACTTTGAGGGGGAAATATAAATAAACTTTTAGAGAACAAAATTAGCATTTTTTTATGTCATAAAAAATCCAGTTCAATGGTTTCGAGTATTAAGAGTAATCTTTTATAAGTATTTTTATAAATTATTTTCGATATAATTTTTGCTGATGAAATCTTCTTTATATCTGCAGGTCTGCAAGTGTATTGCATCGAATTATAAAACATTTATATATCGTCGTTCAGGTAAAAGCCACCAAGTTTAACCCTCTGAGCGGTTAGCTATTTTGATATAATTACTTTAAAGTTTTAAAAGGTTCATTTTAAAGTGAATATTTGGATCTTTATTGCGTTTAATCAACTCTCTGAAATCTTTAGATTATTTTATCGAAGATAATTTAAGAAAACATAAACATAAATTTTCTGCTTTTGAACTCAATATGTGAAACAGAAAAATACGGTTGAAACACTTGGAGGGTTAAAATTTTAATTTCAAGATGTGATCAGTTTAAACTTAATTAATTTTCAGTCGTTATGATAAATAGTAAAAATTAATTTTACAGATTTCTAGCTCCTACGGTTGATTTACTGATGCTGAATTAACATATTTCTATCCCGAAAAAATTAATTGCAAATTAAAATTGATTGCAGTGGCCCTTCGAAAGGTTTCTGAGGACTAGGCGACTTCTTCCTGAACGACGCCGATATAGCGGCCAAATATCTGTTTTAATTTGTTCTATTGATATTGCATGCTTCGAATTTGAAATGTCAATTGAATGATTTAAATTATCATCTGCTTTTACACAATTGTAAATACGTATTTGTGTACAAAGAGAAAGTCTTGTAATCGTCCAAAAATTCAAATTCCAGATTTTGAGAATCTCCATATTTTAAATCAACCTGAGTAAAAACATTTTCTAGCATTCTGTCTGTCTGTTTGTGAACACGGTAACTCAAAAACACTACAAGCTACATAAACGAAATATGGTGTTTGGTCTTGATGTCGAAATTGCAGATCTTTATCGAATGTTGAGCATCATCCGCCAAAAGAAAAGATCCAAAATGTCTTCCACTCACTGTACTATACTACGAAGCAGAACCCAAAACGTACTGCGTTGTGTCAATGTATTCGACAGTCGAAGGGAGAATATGCCTATCATACTTGTACAGTGAGCCGATTATGGGCATTTGCATGCAACCTTCGAGTGATATGTTATGGAACCAAGGCTTGATATGTTTGGTCTTGAAATCGAAATTGCAGATCTTTATCGAATGCTGAGCACCATCCGTCAAAGGGAGAAGGTCCAAAATGTCCTCCACTCACTGCACTATACTACGTAGCAGAACCCAAAACGTACTGCGTTGTGTCAATGTATTCGAAAGTCGAAGGGAGAATAATACTCTTCTCATACTTGTACAGTGAGCCGATTATGGGCATTTACATGTAACTTTCGAGTGATATGTTACGGCACAAAGGCTTGATATATTTTAGTTTTAATTACTGTCTA
This sequence comes from Araneus ventricosus, assembly GCA_013235015.1. Classification (NCBI taxonomy): domain Eukaryota; kingdom Metazoa; phylum Arthropoda; class Arachnida; order Araneae; family Araneidae; genus Araneus; species Araneus ventricosus. The sequence goes on from BGPR01003646.1 coordinate 43,923, forward strand.
TTTTAAAAAACGGAAATCCTCTGTGTTTCTGCGCATGCGCCTGTCGGCTTTGAAGTCACTAAAATAAGGATGGAATGAAAGATGGATTTTTATTAACGACAATTAAGGAAATTCAGAAGTCGCGAATTAAAACAAAATAGAAGGATTCAAAAAGATAATGAATAAAAGCATCTGAACAAATAACTAAAAGTAAACGAGCCTAACAAAGAATTTCGGAAAAGCGCCCTTCTTACCCACTATATATCACCACCCCTGTGTGGAGCAAAATTGTCCAGAAGTGAAAGGCATGCCTTTCTGAAACAAACAGTGGAGTAACATCCTGTTTTGAAGGAACGCGATGGTTATTTCTGAATGGACCTCGAGCCATGATCAGATTATAAGAACGACACTTGATCCAACGTTCCTTTTCCTAAACTTCCACACCACAGTAGTGCAGACTTTCCAACTCCAACGGATTTAATGTAGAAGGTGGACTTTCGATGGTATCGGATCTGGAACCTACGACTCTTCGATCCCGAAAGTTAGACCTTATCACTTGGCCACAAAAGGCGCTAGGGTTAAGGCTCTCACTGAGAAATTTGTTTAAATAACTATTTAGGTGCAACGTTTGCAAACGTGTTCAAATACCGTTCAGCCAAGCGAATTGTTATTTATACGCAAAGCCTTATTAGTATAATAGTTTGAGAGGGAGTACCAGCTCAGGTGTTGGTCTCGTCATCTGACCGAGGTTCAAAATTACGAGGTGCGCCCCCAAATAGCCCTCGTGTTGCTTCAAAACGGGACGTTAATATAACTAAACTAAACTTATTAGTATAATATGATCAAACGCTATGAAAGTACTATGTAAAAACATTAGCCTATGGAAATCGCAGGATGCAGCAGAAAATAGACTTGCTTCCAACCTACGGAAATCGTGGGATAAGCAGTTAGAGGGTTATTACGAAAAGCGAAGTTGGAACTTGTTTTTGCAATAAACCACAAAAACAAATAATTTTTTATTATGAATTTTTTTTGAAGTTTCCAGACGTTCCAAGAAAATTCTATAGAATTCATATCGTGCGTGGGTCCGCGGTGGTCTGGTTCAGAACTGTGTGGTGGAGGGATCGATTTCACCAAAGATCCAGAGTGTAATGCGGTCATAGTCTGTTCAATCGGTCGTAGTCAAGCGTCCTTCAGCTGGTGTGGTGAGTAAATTTGGAGAGGTTGGACCCTTCACAAGTGTCCTCTCCTCATCTCACCACTCCTCGAAAGTATCAGATCCGCCAACCTTCGTATATCTAGAAATCAGAATGCTCATCCAACAGGAAAAGAAAATTGAATGGATAGGAGGGTATGAAAGCATAAGAAGATGACTTGAACAATTATGTTTGAATCTGAATTTTCTTAGCTCTTTATACTTTAATAAAAAGTTTAATTGTTTAAGAACACACAAACTGATTTTATACAGACAGATTTTCAAATGCTTTATAAAATTTCATACCAAATCAAATGATAACGATTACTGATTTCTCCAATAAATACAGTGTGATTCAGAACTCATGCAAAACTTTAAGGCGCCGTAGAGTACATTACAACAAGCATTTTGATGCAGAGGAAAGTGCAAGCGCATACGACCAGTTGATAAACCACGCAAGAAATCGACATGAACGGATTCATAAATTTTTGACAATGATTTTCTGAGACGATGGTTTTCTTTGCAGCAAATTTAAACTAATAGTTAACAACTGGCCCATCCACAATAAAACATTCTTTGCAGCATCTATAGAGTGTCTGGCATACTGCTTCAATGATGCCGGGTATCTGCCGCAAACGCACACCTGTAATGAATATTCTAGCGACAAGGTGTTCAAAATTTATTGTAAGCCGTCCATCAACCCTGCCAACTATGTGTTACTGTTGCTGGACTCTTTCTGCAAGTATTGTAAGCAAAGCTATGAAGTGGTACATATCAACAATGTATAGTGTATAATAGGTAGTTTATGTACATTTCTTGCGTTTGAGCCTCTTGCGTCCATGCATTCCTAACAAAATATATTTTTTGTTATAAATTTCAACACCGCTCAAAGTTTTGCCGTGAGTTCTGAATCACCCTGTATAGTTGACACCGGATTTATCCAATACATAAACAAACGTATAGCATTTACGGTGTAATGAGTTTGTGTGTGTATAGCTCACCTCGCAGTACATGATGACGCAGCCGAGGAGCGTGATGCAGAGAAAGATGGGGCTGGCGACGTTGATTACTTTGAGTTTCCTGTACCGGTAGACGTAGAAGGAGAGCAGCAGGGTCAGGAAGATGCAGATCACGGAGATGGTCAGCAGAGATATCCTGAAATAAAAAGAAACGCACTATGAGCATGTGATCACAACAAGATGTTATACTATGATAGATTAACGCCCCGTTTTGTATCTACACTAGTGTTAATTTAGGATGGAACATGTTGCTATAAACCACGGTCAGTTGACGAAGAAGATAACTGAGACATAAACTAACTTTCCACGCCATACTAGATGGAGGATGTTTGACTTTAGCAGCATGTTCCAGATCCCCCACATATGGCGAGATATCAAAAGCGCGATGCTCCGATCCTGAAAATCGGTACCTTAACCCCTTAAGTCTCCCGCTCGTCATATTGACGTACATCGAATTATCGCCTTTTTTGGTGTATAACCTAAAATTTAATCATTAATTAGCTTTACAATTTGACACAAAAATAGCGTAGAATCCATAAGCATCTCAAGTATTCTATGTCTTCTTAGATGAATGAAAAGGACAGCCCTTTTCCAAAACAGGAGGGGCCATCTTATTAGATAGCAAAAAAAAAAAAAAAAGCGACCCTTAAGGGGTTAATAGCCCACGACCTCTACAACACAACGATCATCAGGTGTGTTTCAATCGCGAGAAAATGAATGAATATGATAAAATTGTAAATCATTTGAGTATGCGGCGAATATTTCATAAAACCGTTATTTGGCATGGAATGGTTTTCCCAATTCGATTTCCAAAACTCAAAAATGAATATCATACACACTTTAGTGACCATGCTTACCTAGCCACAGAATGTCCTCTCACAATATCCTACCATTTCACAAAGTCCAGGATGGAATTCGAGTAACAATGGTGGCAAGGAATAATGAAAAACCAGCGGAATCTGAACACTTCAAGTTACCATAATCGAACAAAACTGAAAAAGCTAAATATTCCACTGTCTAACATTTTTCTAAACCAACCCCTTAAAAACTATTTTAGAGTTGTTATAAAGCGGACAGATAGGAAGGATATGTGTCCTGCTTACCTGAAAGCCCAGTTGTAGTGAGCTAAGCACGGTGAATCATCTTCACAGACGTCGCAGCCGGGTTGGCATGGTTTGCAGAAATAAAGCATATCGTACGTTGGGCTGAAAGTACACAATGCAATGAATTAAAGAGAAATTTGGAGTTGGTAGGTGTAGTCTGTTGTTGCAACACTTTCATTACAGTTGCCGGTTTGAAATTTAAAATTTCTGATAAATTTATTTCGATTCTAGAAGAGAAACAGCTGTTAGTTTTGATTTATTTTACTTCATAAACCTGGAGACAAATAAATATTCACTCCTTAAAGAACAAACTAAAACTATTGGGTAAGTCTTTAGTATATTAACAAATGTATAAACAAAATATATACTGTAATGTCAGACTCAGAAATAGCCAATTTTATATCAAAAATAAATTTATTAGCTATTAACAAAAAAGTTGTTTCATCGCACAAGCAATTTGAAGAATTAATTTTGGCTTTTTAAAATAAACAGTCACAAACATTTACATTACGTGCAGTCTGTGACTCGAGAAAAATACATCAGAACACTGGTAAAGCCTTCTTGGATCACTATTTGAAATATAAGACTGAAACCTAAAACCAATTCGTTACAATGCAAAGTATATATTGTGTTGGTGTAAACAAAACATTCTCACATAATTTTAAAGGGAATTCGCCCCAGAAAGTTAAATGATTCATTCAGAAAATTTTACTGAGCCAATTGTTATTTAAGTACAGGACGCATGGTTTTAAAAACCATTCATTTATTTAAACATAAATAACCTGAAAATAAACACAATATCACTTCTGAGAAACTAATCAATCCATTTATGTGAAATTTTTAATAAATAGAAAATACGATGAAACATTCTTCCGCTCTGTCCACAATCATGAATACAAGCTGTGTGTTTGTGGTGGTGGGTTTGTTCTACTGTTTCTCCACCACGAGAGCTCTGCTCGCCAAGATAGCCAAATTGTCTCGTTGACGGCGGTTGCTATAGCAACTGGTTATGTTAGAAAAGATCCATTTCGAATAGGAGGAATCCGACAGAATTCGGGGTTTTATTTTATTCTTGGCGCCAGCTTGTGGCGATAAAAAGAGTACATCATTCGTGAACTTCTACCTACTCGAAATGGATTCCTCCAACGATAACCTGTTTCTATAGCAACCGCCGTCAACGAGACAACTTGGCGAGCAGAGTTCTCGTGGCGGATAGACAGTACTTAACACTTATTCAAACTAAAATTAGAGCATCTGTGGCCTGCTGGCAAAATCTCGGCTTCAAAACAGGTGGTCTGTGTATTCGATATAACTGTGTCCGAGACTCAGTTATATCGAATATATGCGGTGTATGTGCGTTTGGTGTCCGTTAAATATTCCATCATGGTCAAATGACCTACTGTTGGCGTGGCGAGGAAGTTTGGAGATCGCGGGACCGTCTTATGCGCTATAATTATCATTTGATAAACAGTTTCAGTTTAGGAAGTCAGTCTCAAAATAGCTGACCTTCATGATCGAAAAAGAGCTCTAAACTATTTAAGCAATCAAATTCGACTACAAATAAGAACAGAACTTCCCGAAACAGGGGCATTTTTTTTTCTGAAGAAATATTTTAAGACAATTTAAAAAAAAAACAAAAGGCAATATAAAAATTAAAAGAATGTATATAAATATTATGCAGTTGGCGTTGTTATTTCTTAAAGAGAAGACAGTCGTTCCGATCAAGTATTTTATTCTAGAATTTGGCATTTTTGACTATTTTAGAATGTTGATCCCGCGACTGCTTGTATGACCCGGATATGAACATTGACAACTTCGTGTTCCACATTCCAAAACGGTCATGGATTAGAATGAGCTAAATCTTTATTTAAAACATTTTATTAGATGGCTTTTAATTTTAAACATCATGTGGAGACTACAATAAAAGGAGACTAAATAATGTCTGCAATTCTCTTCAAAACTATCTACACTAAACTTTTCTCATACGTTCATTTTAACCGGTTGCGAGATTTAACAGAACTTAAACAAGTTTGTAAGTTTTGAAATTAGGCTGAAAATGTTGAACAATAAAATGTCTATATAAAAAACTGCCTTTACAAACTAAAACAAGCAATTTTTTTCAAGTTTTTAAATTGTGAAAATAATATTTAATATTTTTGAAAAAAAAGTTCGCAAGAAGAAATTTTATTTAACGAATAAGGTTGAGACATTTAATCTGGAACGTCAAACTATTAGTTGGTTTGAAAATCATCTTCTTGGATTCCATTCCTTTCGTAGTAGTAACAGAGTCCACCTACAGATGGCGTTGGTGCAAGTTAGTTGATAGCAGGAATTTGTGGGAGGAATTTTATGATGGAATGATCGCGTGAGAACTTGCTTTCAATTTGTTTCTAGATATGATATTTTTCGCCAAAATAAATGTTTTCTGCCTGCTCATGAAAAGATTCATTGGAATCTGAAAAAGCCCCAGTTCTTACAGTTTGTTATGATGAATTTGAAGATAATTTTTTTTTTCTGCCGGCATTTTAAAAATGTACGGATACGAACTACAACAAGGAATGATGATTTTATGAGTAAATATATGTTTTCTTTTCTTGCTTTTATTGTTTCAATTAACGCATGGGAATGATTTGATAAAATCTATTTTACTTCTTCGTTTTCACATCTTTTTGATTATTGCTTGTAACAAACAAACAAAACAAAAATTTAATCGAGAAGTTGTTACATTGAAGAGTCGTATTATTTTACTATTTTTTCTGTGGAATAAAGAGAAAGAAATTAAAGTAATAGCTCTGATTTCGGTGCAATTCGTAGAAGAGACTACAATCAATATTAAAGCTTATTAGTTAAAGGGAAAAAACTATCGCATTTCGCAGTCGAGATGATTCTATAATTGAGTTGAAAATAAAACGATGACACAATCATTAAACTCAGTGAAAATTAAGCACCATATTAACATTGAGATCGTGCTCCCATCTATAACGATAAATTAAAAAATGCTTTAACTTGAAAATTTTAATTTTAAAATGCAATAAATTTTTGAAATTCCAAATGTCTTGCAGTAAATTGGGATAAATTCTGAAAATAATGACACCAAACATATATGCGTAGGGATTAGAATAAGCCAGGTATTATGACTTTCATAAACATATAACAGTTTCGAATTATTTTATAAAGAGAATAAATTTAAATGGCAAGTAAAACAAATTATAATTTAAAGATAGTTTTCACAGAAGTTCGATTGGCAGATAGATAGCTGCACCTCTATCTTAAAGACCATACAGTTCTTTAATTTTAGATCTCACACATTTGTAGATGTCATTGATAGTAGTATGTGGAGTAATATATGCCGTGGAAGTGGGGAGGGGAGAGTTTGGTGGAATTGTTTTTCCTCTGACCGGATATGACGTCACTCATCAGTACATAATAACTCAATATGAAGTTCGAAAATAATACAACTCAACTCAAGCACAATAACAACTCAATTCTGATTACGTAATATGCAGGAAAGAGAGAAACAACAACTCGACATATGACGTCACATCAGGTCAAGAAGAATACAACTCAATTCAACTCTTCAGCCGCCTATACTATATATATATATTCTGCATATACTATATATATATAGTTTAACTTAGACTCGCATTGTTTCTAGAGCCTCAAATTTAGGACTTTTCCCGTTTTGGAAGTTTAAAAACTCGCCGAGTCTGTGTAACGGCCTCTTTTTCAATCATGTAACTCATTAAGCAACTCGCGCCGTTTTAGGCGTAATTCTTTACTCCTGGCCATGGCTTTAATATTTCCATAATCTTTCAAAATTCTTATCTATTATTGAGTACTCTATAACTATTTTAATTATGCCTATTTCTGCAATGCAATAAGCTGTGTTGGACTTTAATGACAGAAGCCTTCTTCGACTGCCTCTATATTTCACTTAAAAGGAATATATATATATTAACAAAAGAAAACATCAAAACCACGTCATAAAAGAAAAACCAAAACAACAAAACGGAATATAACGCTAACGTCCGGGACGCGTCATCAGCAAGGGAAAATCCCGAACAAGCGTATACATATTATCGATGTTTTCTAAACACAAACTCTAACAATAATGCTAAAAAGAGTTTGTTTCCCCGGAACACCGACAAAAAACTCGATAGTTTGAAACAAAGAAATATCAAGTAAAAAGTTCATGTCTAATTGAAAAAAAAATAAGTGAGACCAAATTTCAAACCAAAGATGTAAGAAGTCCATGTCTAATTGAAATAAAATACATTAAAACCCAAATTCAAAACCAATAATGTGAAACAAAAATGAAGAAAGAGGTGTCAAAACTCACACAAAAGTCCCCAAATGGACAGTAGCGGGATTCAGATGCAAAAGCACGCGGCAAGAACACATCGAAACGCTCAAAAGTGCTGACGTGAACTCGGTTATTATGGTTAACAGTTAACGTCACGAATTTCGGTAAATATTTTAATAGGAGTGAAAAGTCTTAGAATCCTTTTACTGTCCGTGAAGAGTGTTAAGAACTTTTTTACGAGTTTCAGTATATATATGTATATATATATATATGTAACGAACTAGTCCCCCAGGCTAGTTAGCCACTTTGATTGTTGGATTTTCAAATGTTGTCTTTTTCAAGTTTGGTTAATTATTAGTGCTGATAGTTTTATGTCAAGTGTTTTTTTGTATCTTGAGTGTATGATTATGAATAGGGTAATTTAATTCAATCCTAATAACTATATGTATTGCAAATATAGTGCATGTTTGTGTAAATTTCTGAATTGACATTTGATGTTTTTATTTACTATATATATAGTAAAAAAGTATATAGTATCAAAAATCCAAATCAAAAACTAAAAATTTATTAATTAATCAAAATTTAAATTATGATCCTATAAACAAAAGTGCAAAACACATGCAAAGAGCACATGTAAAACTAAAACAATTCTATGACCTATATTACTCTTACAACTATTGAAAAAGTCAAACAAAAATTTGGAATTTTCAACAATAAAATTAGTTGCTCCGCTTTGGAAGAGCGCGTTACCCAGGTTTAATCGATTTTGCTGTACAAACCATCCCTGTTACTAAAATTGTTGAAAAAACAGAAAGGGTAATTTACCCTAAAATGAAAGAATTTAGAATGAGAAAATCCATATGCTAACCCTAACAATTTATCATCGTTACATAGAAAGTATCTATATTAAATATAAAATATACCATCAATATTATATATTGCACTAAAAACTATAAATATATCAGCCAATAAAATATCCATTCTTATTCACTAGGAATTATAGAATCAATGTGTTTACTTATTCTTTACATTAAATCTTCATTTCATTACAAACCGCCACTTAGCTTGACGTCAATAGATTGCCAAAACTAGATTTCTAACTTTGATTCAGCTTAAATTAACCAAATATTTTAATTTATTTTAATTTTAAAAATTTAGTATGATACCTATATTAAAAATCTCAAAAAAATTAAATTATGTAATCAATTAAAAATCTAATATTTTTATAAAATAAACTATTTGAATATTTAGAATACAATATTGTTTTAAGGAGTTTTTTTATTTTATAAATCCTGGCGCCACCTGTGTAGTAATTCAGAAACTATAACAATATGAGAGAAATTACAAAATATAAGTAGTATATAAAATTTTCACACTAAAAAGCCAAGGATTATAAATATTCTATTAAATACTAAAATGAATGTTTTATTCTAAGTGACCCAAATATTTCTTATCTGTATAAACTCTTAAAATTTTTTTAGGCATTCCATAAACTAATACACAATTATAAATTTTTTTTAATGATCCTAATTCTATTATCATTGTCTGTTACCAAATTGTTATTTCTAATTATATTTTAATAAATTCTTGAAGACTGAAATGCTAAGATTACTATCCAAAAAGGAAATTTATTAATTTGAAAATTAAATGCTGTTCTTTCATCAAAGATGTGTTATAATTTTACTATCTATAATTTTTATATCTAAATCTAGAAATTCTGCATATATTCATATAGCCACTTTGGTTGTTGGAATTAAAAATAAGGATAGTCTTTTTCAAGTTTGGTTAATTATTAGTGCTAATAGTTTTATGTCAAGTGTTCTTTTGCATCTTGAGTGTATAATTATGGATAGGGTAATGTAATTTAATCCTAATAATTATGTATATTGCAAATATAGTGCATGTTTGTGTAAATTGCTGAATTGATATTTGATGTTTTTATTTACTATATATATATATATATAAATAAACTTCGAAACACAAGACAGAAACTCAAAAACAATCAAGACACAATGGCAAAAAATAGATAAAAACCAAAATAAAATTGAAAAATATCATAGCGAGCCGCTCGTCAGGAAGAGAAGCTCGCTCATGATATTAATTTGTGCTTTTTCTGCTAACGACAAACGAAATCCGTTAAAGAATGCCGCCGTCCCCTCAAAAAGCACAAGACAATTAAAATGGAAGATATATATATAATATATATGATACTTACTACTACTGATCACTAAACCGAACAAATTTTATGTTAGTATACGATAGTAATAATAAAAAATATCTAGTTTGCTAGACATAAATGTGTTTCTCTAGACAATTCACACGGTTGTGAAAAAAAACCCACTCGATTGTGTCCAATAAAAAAGAATTTCATCTACAACAATATCCAACTTCACAGCTGTTTTCCAGAAGAGCGCGTCTGGCGACGTGCGTGCCACGCTGAGTTCTCAATCGTTCGGGAACAGTTCGTTATTTAAGTAATCACGAGCGCAAAAATAATGTTGAGGAAGCCCCGCCCAGCCCCAGGCCGGTAATCGTTTCGGTGGCCGCCCCCACACGCTCCCGGGAAATGAATCAGTTCCATTCTCCGGATTTATTCCGACAGAATTCACTCGAGACACACGGAATGGGTGACGATATTTTCCGGAAAAAGAAGGAAACAGCTCGAGGAATTGCGGCAAATTACTGACACATCGAGATGGGAGGGGAGAGGGACGTGAATAATTGATTCCTGGCAGTCTCTTCTACTTTCCTTTACACGAGGAATACACGGATTTCAGTTTGATCGAAACTAGACAAGGATTATTTTGGGATGAATCTTGTCATTTTGAATTGACAAAATTCATCCCAAAACTACATAAACAGAAAACATCCCAAAGTAACAATAATAATTTTGGTCCGATGATGAACACGACACCTGAACTGGCACCTCTTCTCCGAATTTCTGCTCCACACTTGCGGAAGGACATTACGGCCTGGATTAACATGGATGAGGCTCGCGTAGGTGGTGAGCCTTTAGTATAATTAGATTTAGAACCGGCAGTTCCCCGCTTCACAAAGAATAAACTACAATCAATCCAGCATTCTGTTAAAGGTTTTAAATACTGTCACGAGAACTCTGCTTGTCAGGTTGTATAGTTGATGGCGGTCGTTATAGAAACAGGTTAACATAGAAGGATTCCATTTCGAGTAAGTAGGAGTTCTTTTCTACACTGGTGCACTTAGCTCCAAGTGGGAAGGAACGTGTAACTGCGGCAAAACCGAGTCGCAATTTGACGCCAAGAATAAAGTAAAACCCCGACTTCCGTCGGATTCCTCCAATTCGAAATGGATCTTCCCTAACATAACCAGTTGCTATAGCGACTGTCGTCAACGAGACAACTTGGCGAACCGAGTTCTCGTGGAGGACAGACATTAATTTCAATAGAAAAACAAGCGTTAAGCTTGTTAGATTGCGAATCGGACACAGCTATTTTACTCACAGACATTTACTGTATTCAAAACCAACACCTGTTTGATCGACATGTCATGTAAAAACAAAGATTCGATATATTTTAACGGATTGAGTTAGGTTAAAATGGTTCAGCAGAGACTACCCAAATTTGAGTAAGTTGCTGGGGGGCCCTCCCCATTCAAATGTGTATTTATTCATCGCTGAAATTGAACTTATTGATGCCATTTAATTAATTCAGGAATTTGTGTTTTCGCTTTTCCATTCACTTGACTTTATTTTATGGCAAAGATTTTATATCCAGTGGCATAGCTGCAACTTTTGCCGCCCGGGGCGAACTTTCCACATGCCGCCTTTTCTCTACAAGGTACATGGTGGTCGCATAAGCCTAAAATTAAAAAAAAATAACTATAAATTCCAAGGGAAAAAGCATTTTATTAGTAACGTAATTCGTCGTTTGACGCCCTCGATCTCTGCGGATGGGTTGCGAAACCGTGCGTCTACTACCAGTCTTTTGCTCACATATCGCCAATTTAACGATAAAAGGCGAAAAATATGAATTAAGTTATTTTATGTTCATAATGATTGAGCTAGTCCCGCTGCTCTTCTTAGTTATGAAATTGTTTCCCTACATGTCTGATTTTCCCGGCCCCTCCGTTCCCCTATAGCTACTTCACTGTTTAT
>BGPR01003646.1:55663-98777 GCA_013235015.1 Araneus ventricosus
GTCAAAAATTTTATCTTGAGATCTCAATGGATGACTTTTCTGAGCCTGATAACTTTTTCTTTGAATTGTGCATGTATGTCTGTTCTTGCGTATATGAATAGGTAACTCAAAAACGTAACAAGGTAGATGAATGAAAAATTATTCTTGTTGTCATGCCATCAAAGCTGTAGATCTGTTTCAAATTCTGGATCAAATCGGTTAAGCAGAAGATATTTTGTCTAAACGTATTTTCAATTTTTGTGCGAAGTATTTTAAAGAAAGTGTTGTAAAAATTCCACTTCGGGATTTGATCAATCACTTTCCTTTAGACCTCCCCGATTCCGTAAAGCCCATGTCTGGAATTATGTTTGTCTATCTGGATGGTTTATTCCGTATGGTATATGGAATAAACCATCCAGATGGTATATTCAATAAGCCTAATGATCATAGGTAAAGATTAATGGCGGCGTTTTTAATGACCGGCTGTGTGTAATTGACCACGATAATAACGACTAAATGAGCTATACCGGTGAAATTTTGCAGGTCGCTTTTGCATCAAAATTGCAGATCTGTATCAAATTTTGAATAAAATTCCTCAAATGGCAGACTGCCTATCTATTAATCTATCCGTGTATATGTGAACGCGATACGAGCCAAATGAATGAAATCGAGAATATTGTCTTCACACCACAATTCTAGGTACATATCAAATTTTGAGCCAAACCTGTGAAAGGGAAGAGGAATCATTCTAAATTGCATAACCGATTCCCTCCACTGCACGACGAAGCTAAACTCAAAACGAGCCATATTGTGGAAGTACAAGAGAAAGTTGAGAGGAGAACGCTCTCATTTTTTTTTGCATGAAGTGGGATTGTAACCTATTGAGATTAAAAATGAAATGAATACGCGACTAAAAATGGTTGAAGCAATGAAAATAGACTGAATTTCATTACAACAAAAACAAATACGATACGCTATAATTAAAAGCAATCTTTTGAAAACAGTTATGATATTTAGGAGAACAAGCACCATCATTATAAAACGGTATCATTGATAAGATTAAACTTTCAAACAGAATTGGAAACTGCATTTTCTTATGAATAACTTATATACAAATCAATTGAATGAAGGAGAAAATTATGTTTTAAAAATCAGCTTAATGCGCTCTAAGAGCTTTAGCAGTCGAAGAGGTTTCTAGGAAGACATGGATGGCAGCATGAATTCCCCATAGTAAGAATTCATACTCGGTATACATAAAAATATCTCAAACACAGTAATCGAGACCCACATTTTCCGTGAAAATCGAGAGTTAAGAAATGAGATTATTTCCTGTACTACAACCAAAGTAAAGGAAATAATCTCTTTTTGAAAGAACAGAAACGTCATAATAAGCGAGAGTAAAATATTGAGTCCTCTAAAAATAAAGTCCTCTCGGCAACCGGCAGACGAAGATTATATTCCCTTTTTTCGGAAATGCCAAGGACAAGAAAGTCCTCCTCCCCTTCGCCATTTTCTCCTCTTTATTTCATAAGGGTAGGAAATATAAGGACGAAAATCGATGGAACAAAACGGAACTAATGAGAGTTTTCCATCGAACTGTCATAGGTTAAAAAGCAGTAGAAACTCACTTTTCAGCCTCTATACGCAATTGAGATTATCCAAACACTTTCATTACAAACGTCGTTCTTTATGACGAGGCGATAAATCGCCTAATTTGAAGTATATTTTTCTCTTCAATCGTAAAGGAGTTATGCAGAAATGAAGATTTCAACTCCCACCATTTCTGCTCCCTTTGAGATGAATGACCTTTCTAAGAATTCAGTTGCAATATATCCCTCGACGATATATAGGGTTCCCACTTAAATAAGGGCCACCTCCTTAACTTCAGAACGAAGGCAGCCTTAGTCATGAAAGTAGTGTCTAGATATAGTAAAACGTCTATGCGCTATGCGATGAGACGAGTTATAGCGCCACCTTGTGGAAAACTTCGGAGTTAGCGTTCCTATCTCAATTACAAAGTTGTAGAGCATAATCGATTTAGAACAAAAAGACACCTTCTGCACATTAATACGAAGAACAGAACTTTTAAAATGCACATTTGTTTGTTCTCGATTTCTGAAACTGTGACGTCTCAAAATGGGTTGAAAAGAGAAACAACAATTAGTTATCACAAGATACCTTTATTTTCGGTGTTCAAAGTGCTCTCCGTCATCTACAATGCAGAGTCGAGCCCTTGATTGAATTTCACTTTGATAACGTTTTAGCATGTAGGTAGTGCGCTTGCACAAGCAAAAGTAATACGTCATCGAAAGTCCTACAATGTTTCGGAAAAGTCCTTACACCTTCTATTTGAGTTATTACCACAGAAAAAAGTATAAAGAGGCCATTTCTTCCCTGAAAAATAATATTTTCTCTTTTTGTCCATGTCTTGTGACGTCACAATTTCGGAAAATGCGAACAAACAAATGTGCATTTTAAACATTCTGCTCTTCATATTAATGTACACAAGGTGTCTCTTTATACTAAATCGATTACGCTCTACAACTTTGTAATTGACATTTTCTAGCTATTTTGTATCGTTTTCGAGATACGCATGTTAAGTCCGCAGTTGTCTACCAGATGGCGCTTTAAGTCATCTCTTCGCTCAGCGCATACACGTTCTCCTATACCTAGACACTACTTTCATGACTAAAGCTGTCGTCGTTCTGAAGTTAAGGGGATTGGCCCTTATTTAAGTGGGAACCCTGTACATACAATTACTCTTTATGTAATATTAACATTTTAGTGAGGAGTGGATTTGAGTTCTAAGAACCATAATCGGAGAAGCTGAGTAGAAAATTTTCCCCAAGTGTGTGTCTTGAGAACCATAAGGTAATATTCTTATAAAGAATCCACCTAATATTCCTATAAAAAATCTTCCTAAAAGTCCTTCATTATATTGCGCCATAAGAGTTGACGTTAGTCGATTAAATTCAAAAGTTAATGATTAAATAATAATAACGGCATCTAGACACTATCTACAATCTATTGCTATATGCGTTTATGCTTTAAAGATGAGCTCTAGGGTTGGAAATATTCACAAAATGCGAGACTTGGAAATGTAAAAAAATCATGTCGATACTCTATGCCAGACAGCTTATTTTAATAGTTTTAATATAATTGAAAGACAAAAAAGGGTAAAATAATTTTTAAGTAATTATTTTCAACTTTCGCTACAAGTGAAATCTGTTTCTGAGAGCACTTGATGAACCGATAATGGTATAAGTAAAGGAACTGATTAACAAGCTAAGCGCCATGCCAGTCACCGGTGACTGACACTGAACTTTCCGTTCGGACCGAGTCAGTCACCCCCTCCTCTACTAAAGAGATAAAAGAGAAGGAGTTACGTGTTAAAGGTAAATTTAGACCAAAAAAGCAACATTTAAAACCCCCAAAAAGAGATTATTAAAAAAAGAATACAAATATTTTGAATTTTTTACACATATACTGCGAATCTCGAAACACTATACTGAACTCGCAAAATTTAAGAAAATAATTGAATTTTCATTAAATTACTAAACGATTTCATTAATTTACCAAACAATTTCATTAATTTACCAAGCATTTCATTAATTTACTAAACAATTTCATAAATTTACAAAAAAACACTCAAAATAAATTAATTTCCGCAGATAATGGTAATTTTATAAGTTATTCATTCCAAAATGACGATATTAAGGCGAAGCACTTTATTACACGCGGAGCGTTTTCCTTCGAAAGTAACTTCACGAACCACCATTAGGGCCTCTATTTACCAAGTTTAATTTACCTCGCGATTCGGCCGTATCTCCGTGCAAACGGTGTAATGAAAGATTTTACGAGGTATACATTCGAGAGATGACTTGTGTTCTATGAATTTTAAATTAGCTACCTCCATCTGGAAGCGTAAGAAGCTGGTTATAGCTTCCGGCCGCTGTTTCAACCAGCTGCTAGTTAATCGGGGAAGTTTACCTCGCTAACAGATAATGTTACAAACTTGCTTTTCTGGACTTTGGCGTGGTGTATGTATTACTTAAATAGGATCGCCGAGTTAGAATGAAGGGTTTTAATTATCTTAGATCTTAAAGTTCTTACCAAAAGTATATATTAAATAAATAATTTAGAGGTTCATAAAAATGGATATTGTGATATGCACAGGGGCGTATTAAGCTTTTCGGGGGACCCAGGAGCAGAATTTCTGGGGTCTTCAGAAAGTATACGCATATATACTTCTACATTTCCTCTTTCCAGTCATTAGGTCTTAAAATAATATTATTTTACGTACTTTTAATGATGATAACTACGTTTTTATTGATAATATTTACATTTAATAAATGCTACATTATGTAATTTTATAATCAGTATATTTAATCTATGAATTGCATCGTAATTGATCATACTTAAGATGTTTTGAATTGCCATACATAAACTAAAATTTAATTATTATAGAAATAAATTCAGAATCCATTGAGTAAAAGAAAATGCAAATAACTCTTTCTTAGTAAAATTGCTTTCTTTATTACTACTGAACACATCACTATTATTTTCTAATAACATTAGTGAGGAATAAAGCTCTAATTTTAGTGAGGCATTAAGCTCTAATTTTTTCTTCTCTCTAATAATTAGTGAGGCATTAAGTTCATACTAAATGGTGAAGTATTATAAAGTGGAAATGCAAAAATATTTGATATTTAATATTAAATATTCAAATCAACCTATAATATATGTTTCTTTTCATCGAAGATCCAGTCAACCTCTTGAAGAACCAAATTGTTATAAACCGTTTTGTCTCAACATTTTATAATTTTTCAAAATTTCTCGAGGCGCGAATTCATGTAAGAAAGAAAAATGCTCCGAACTATTTTTTCCTAACGTACTTTTAAACTGAAGATTAATACCAAATCAGATTCATTCTGACACTTTTTCAGATTATCTTACTATAGCCAGATTTATATATTTTACTATAACCAGATATCTTTTTAAAATAATCCACGATAAGTTAAAAATACCTTTCCCATACAATAAGATTATCGCCAAACTTAAAATGTCTCGGAGATAAATTTGAATAGCACATAAACTTTATTTTAATAAAAACGTGCGAGTTATGAAATACAAGCAAATAAATTCAACAATAATATAATTTTAATTTCTGCGCATTAATTAAAACATCAACATGATGCTTTAATAATTGGTAAGAATTAAAATTATACATTAATTCTAAACAATAAATTATTTTTTAAGTTTTTGAACTGCTGCGTATTTGTTGAATATCTTGTAAAGCGACAAAGTTTAAAATTATACTATAACGGCTCAACTACGTATGTAAGACATCTGTTACAATACAAAACTAATAAGCATTGACTCGAATGAAGACGACTGTGACTATTTATAAACTATAATTTAGGATTTATAAAGGACTATTATTCAGTTCTTCATGTTTCACATACAGAGGCGTCATAATATTTAACAAACTATGGCTGAAGCTCAAGAAATTGAACTTTAGAATAGTTTTTAACTCTTTTCAAGACATATAATTAACATTCTTTATATTAGTTAAAAAATAAAAACAAGGAATTGAGAAATACAGAAATACAATTAAAGAGCATATTTTTTTAAAGATAATAAATATTTCAAACTATATTGCAATCAAAATGCAGTCAGTTTCTGGAATTATAAGATTTAAATAGATCATTGATTTCTTTTTACTTTTACTTGAAAATTGTGTTCAATATTAAATGGGGCATGCTTTTATATCAACGCTTCAGATGTGCTGTTATAACAAACATTACATTTCTTGTACGCAATATCCTATTTTTATTGAATATAAATGGAAATAAATTGGTAGTTACAATCTTCGCAAATATAACAAATAAGAATTGAACACTGACTACCACATTTACTCCTTCTGTTGAATATGAATTTAAGAAATTTTTTTCACATTCAAATACATTATTTTAAAATTAAACGAAAAGCCCTGCGTTCTATTTAATAAAGCTATAATAAATATGTAGCACTAAACTTCAATACCCAAAAATATTTCGAATTTTTTATGAAATTTACAGGATTTTGCTTCCAGTTTGGAGCTCAGTGAGTACTTAAAACTGGCACTCTGTTCGATGAAATGCTTACTATAAAACATTATTCAAAATTGAAATGATATCGTAAATAAAATTTACCTTATTAATCATAAAAACTTTTCAAAATGAACCAGTTCGTTCGACAGAATTGTGCCCAAAGGATGAGAATTTGTTTTCAAACAACTATGTGAAGCTCATAAGAAAATTCTTTTTCCCTTGAGAGCGACAGAAAATTTATCGAGGCTTATTTCTTCTCCGTAATGGGGTTCGAGCCTCCCACAGCTTTGAATAGCGCATCTCTAATAGCAAAAAACTTTGCCATGGTAGCACAAACCAGAATCATTAAGAAATTTCAAACAAACTGTATTTCCCATGTTCAAGGTGTACCTTGGTGGCCAGATTAACCCTCTGACTACTAAAAGTTCTCAAACTCTGAGTACAGTTGTATACGGAGGTTTGCTTACTAACTGATCTGTGGAATGGATTCGTCCGTCCCGGTCCCCCTTTTCTCCTCACTACGGGTGGTGGGAGATATGAATGGCAGGCCTTTCATCTCTCCCCTAAGGGTTCCTTTAATGACCACTCGCCCAACTGCCTTCTTCCCCATCTCGGAACAGCAAGCGACCGAAATCCGTCCTACTAGTATAGAAGTTGCATGGCCGGTTACGGCCGGCTTAGGAGGCAGAGTGTTAGGATAAAAGACGGTAGGGGACACGGTGATGAGTGTTATCAAATGGCCTTTAATAGTCGTTTAACGAAAATTAGGAGATGAATAGAAATCGAGAGTCGTTAGTTTCACATTTCCACCTCGAATAGCTGATTGAATGCAATTGGTTATCTGTAAATGAAAATAATTTAATAACTGAACTCATCTCTTAGTACTAATGACAACTGAATTATTTGATAATCATTGAAAATGAAAATTCACCTCTCGGTCTACTCACCGACATGACAGCGTCGTGAGATTTTTAATAATGAATGGGTTTATTCTTTATGTCTGAAAATCTGGTGGGCTATTGCTTTTTCGTTTGGATTTGTTCAACACCAGTCTATCTGAACTGGGATTTTACATCTGGTTAGATAGAAATGAATTTCGGGAGTTTTTTGAATAAATCAATTTATCTCGCTATTTTTCTTTTTAATCTTTTGCATTTTGGGGCCCCTTTTCAGCTCGGGGCTCCAGGCGCACACCTGGTACGCCTAGTATATAATACGCCCCTGGATACACATGAGAAAAACTTGTTATAAAGTTGTGAGACGAAGAAACTAAGGTAGGTTCTGTACTATGCAAAACTTCATATTTTATATCTGTGGGTATTTAAACAATTTTGGATATTTTATCTGTGAAAGTATTAGCTATTTTAATTCACTAATGCAGTTGGTTTTCCATAACCATTTTTCTCCTTACGTGCATTTATTCTCTCTTACTTTGGCGAATTTTATTAACACATTAAGCACAGCGTGGTATAGCACTGATGTCTCACCGGCTGGTAGACTTAAGCCGGCATTTTGGGCGCCGTACTTAGTGTGTTAAAGTTAATGCCTAATTTGCTACATTGAAATAATACTTAATGCTCTATTAGTTGATTATTATATAACTGTAGAGGTAAAGAAACTAATTAAAGGCAAATGAAAACAAAAAAGCAGAATTTAAAATCCAAATAAGCAATGTTAAAAACAAAATGAAGCATACATTCTGAATTCTCAAATTTTGTAAAATAATTGGACCTCTAATAAAGAATTTCATTTATTTACTAAAAACCACCGAAAATAAATTAATTTCAGTAGATAATGGTAATTTTATTAGTTATTCATTCCAAAATGATGATATTAAGGCTAAGCACTTTATTACACGCGGAGTGTTTTTCGCCGAAAGTAACTTCACGAACCTCCATTAAAGTCTCTATTTACCGAGTTTAATTTACCTCGCGATTCGGCCGTATTTCCGTGCAAACGGTGTAATGAAAGATTTTACGAGGTATACATTCAAGAGTTGACTCGTTCTATGAATTTTAAATTAGTTGCCACCATCTGGAAGCGTAAGAAGTTGGTTATAGCTTCCGGCCGCTGTTTCAACCAGCTGCTTGTTAATCAAGGAACTTTACCTTTCTAACAGATAACGTTACAAACTTGGTTTTCTGGACTTTACGAGGTGTATGCATTACATAAATGGGATCGACAAGTTATAATGAATATACCTAATATTACTATAAAAATTTACTTAAAAGCTCTTCATTATATTCTCTAAAAAGTATTGACGATAGCCGATTAAATTCAAAAGTTGGTGCTGAAATTCAAATGAATAACGGCATCTAAACACTATCTGCAATCTATTGTTATATGTGTTTATTCTTTAAAGATGAGCTATCGGGTTGGAAATATTCTCAAAATGCGAGATTTGGAAATGTGAAAAATCATACCAATACTCTATGAAACACAGCATTTTTAATAGGTTTATCAAAATAATATAGTTGAAAGACAAAACAAAAGGTGAAATAATGTTTAAGTAATTATTTTCAACTTCGGTTACACGTGAAGTCTGTTTCTGAGGGCACATGATCAACAGATAAAGGTAGAAGTAAAGTAACTGATTAAAGGTAAATTTAGACCAAAAAAGCAACATTTACAACCCAAAAAAGAGATTGCTAAAAAGGAAATAAATCATATATTCTGAATTTTTTACACAGATACTGCGAATTTCGAAACACTATACTGAACTCGCAAAATTTCATTAAATGAATGGAATTTTATTAATATACTAAAGAATTTCATTTCTTTACTAAAAGCCACTCAGTATAAATTAATTTCTGCAGATAATGATAATTCTATTAGTTAGCAGTACTTGAGCCCGTGGAATCAGGACTTCAACAAAATGATGAGAAAAAAAATCGCCCACAATGAGACGAAAAAGTTTTTGAAAACAAAATCAAAACAAAAGATACACATTATTGATTTCTCCCCCTTATTTTTCTTCGCTATAATGACATTTCAACTGTAGGAAAACAGTACAGAATACGTTAATCTGAAACAATATTAAAAAATTGCAACATGAAAATAGTTATTATACAGGAAGCAAAATATGCCAAACAAATAAACACGTTAAGGCACTGCCGAAAATAATAATCGAAGGCATTCAGTTGAAGTTTATGACGTAACCTGCGCTCTGCACCGTCAGCCAATGAAATTGCTACAATGCATGTTGGGAAGGCTCACCGAATTAAATTTTAAACGATTTCAAATGGAACAATAATAACCAGGGGTAGCGCTAGAGGGGTACCGGGGGGCCACGCCCCCTCGTCGGTGATTCTGTGGCCCCCGTCCTGAAAAAACTTTGTATACCATCGGGGAAAATTGTTGTATGGGGTATTCAACTGTAGTTGATAAATAATAATCTGGCGAAAATTTGAGACCAATTTCATTACACTCGTCCCCCCTGTCGGGGAGATAGGGACCCCCCCACGTCGGGCAAACTCTAGCGCCATTCCTGAATACGACAAACATAATTTCTGTGGTATTTAAATATATCCAGAATGAATCAGAGAAGAAAAAAAAGAGGGAGAGAGAGATGAAATCTTCCACTTCAAGTTTAAACTTTGAAGCTACATTATGTAAATAGCTCCTTGAAGACATATTTTATTTTTTCCAGTCTACTGAAGGTATCAGACGCTAAACAAAGGGATTATGACGTCACGTGGTTTCGACGAAATGTACATTGGGAAAATGCGTCACGCGACCTTGGTTACGAAGAAACGTGAAGGGAATTTTGAAACGAAAATTTTTTAACACTTCACAAAGAAATTAATTAAAATTCAACCAACTGTTCAATTTTAACCATTTTTGTTTTAAATCACGGAGAAACGTTATCTTTTTTACTTCAACAAATTTCAAATTGATAACAAAATTAGAACAGCGGATGCAAGAGATTGAAGTTCCAAACTAAGTTTTTTAGGGTTAACCGACTATTTTTTAAAAAATTCTCAAAATTCAATAAATTATGTTAGAAATTCCAAACTTAATTCATTAGAAAGGAAATCGTTTTCTCTTTCCGATGGCGTATCTATTTTTTTCGTACAATTATCCGAAACCAATCTATTGAGAAATTATTGCGAAAATTCCCCAAAACAATACAAAATACTAAATAAAAATTTTCCAGATAAAATTTTAAAATTCCGACTTCGCGGTGCATTGAGCCATCATAAGACTACCTGTGTGCCAAATTTCAAGGCTGTAAGTGCGCTTGATTCGTCTGGACATCGCACACAAACTTTACTTTTTATAAGTATAGATTCATTCTAAAATGAAGGGCTATTAAGGCGAAGCACTTAATTAAGAGCGGACCGTTTTTCGCCGAAAGTAACTTCAGGAACTTCTCTATTTACCAAGTTTAATGTACCTCGCGATTCGGCCGTATCTCCCCTGCAAACGGTGTAATGAAAGATTTTACGAGGTATACATTCGAGAGATGACTTGTGTTCTATGAATTTTAAATTAGCTGCCTCCATCTGGAAGCGTAGGAAGCTGGTTATCCTCCAGCCTCTCTTTCAACCAGCTGCCTGTTAATCAAGGAAGTTTACCTCGCTAACAGATAATGTTACAAACTTGCTTTTCTGGACTTAGCGCGGCGTATGCATTACATAAATGGAATCGCCGAGTCAGAATGAAAGCTTTAATTATCTTAGGTCTTAAAGTTTTTATCAAAAGTATACATGAAATAAATAATTTGGAGGCCTATAATTATGGATATAGTAAAACACATGAGAAACATGTGTTATAAAGTTGTGAGATACCAAAAAATGAGAAGAAAAATCTTTTCTGGACAAAAACTCATATTTTGTATTCGTGGATACTTAATCGATTGTTGATACATTTATCTGTGAATGTATCCACTATTTAAATCAATTCACTAATACAGTCTGTTCTTCTGTACCCATTTTTCTCTGTACGTGCATTTATTCCTTCTTACTTTGGCGAATTTTATTAATAAATTAAGCAAGGCGAGGTATAACACTTATGCCTCACCAGCTAATAAAGAATCTTAATCTTGAAACGATTGAAAGACCAAAGAGCACCAACAATGCATAAATATTTGTAAAACTTACAGACTAAATCAGAGCAATACTCTTGAGAAATTATATAATGACAAAATTAGTTGGCATTAATTTATTAAATTAATTATAATTAGACAGTTTGTGTCACTTGAGCGTTTTAGAAGCCTTGCTTGATGTGCAACTTGAATATCATTCCTACGCCCAATATGATATATTGAAATGATACTTCATGCTCTATTAGTGGCAAATAATGACAAATAATAATCGTAATCATGTGTCATGACTGCATTCTATAAAAATTGCAACTGAAATTACAAGAAAATATCTTTAGGATGAAAAATAAATGATTTTCCAATGTAAACATAAAAGCCAGACACTTCTAAATGGCTTTTAAAGATTTCACACCGATAAACAACACTTCCGGAGATTTAATTTGTCCACATTTTAGAATTTAGTTACAAAAACATTCATTTTTTGGAGAAATGTGAAATGAATTGACCGAGAGAACATTGGGAGAATGTAGCACACATGACCTCTCCAACCGAGCTTGTCTCTAGACGTAACGTAATAGATATATGTCTACCCTTTCTTTCTTCATAGAGTATCCCAGTTATTTGCAAATACAGTGAAACCACTCTGAGCGGCCACCCGTCCGTTTCGAGAAAAATTGGCCGCTCAGAGGGGGTGGCCGCTCTGAAGGGTTTTCGTTACAATTACAAGATAATTGCTATAATACATAATATAAACAAGTCTTACACATATTTCTTATTTAAAATGAAGTTTGAGACTTTTCTAAAGAGAAAATAGTACTTTATTTAATAATTTTTTACATTTTTTGCAAAAAGGATACAATTTGTGACTGTTTTAAGTTTTTACCCTTCTCGGAAAAAAAAACATTTTTTCAAGTTCGTTTTTCAGTTTAAAAAGTAAATCTCTAACCGACGCGTTTGTTAAATGGGATGGGCGAACCCACCCGGCGGCCGTTCAGAGGGGTTGGGTGGCCGTTACAAAGGGTTATTTTAACATTAGGTCTATGGGCCGAAAAATCCGTGCCACGAAAAATTGGCCGTTAAGAGGGGTGGCCGCTATGCAGGGGTGGCCGTTCGAAGAGGTTTCACTGTAGTTGCGAAAAAAGTGATATACGAAATAATATCATCACCATATCTTCTATGTTATGTTAATGCTTTCACCTCTAAATTATTGAATGAAGTCTTTACAGGCATCTTAGAGGAGGCTGGAACTGCTAGACCTTCCTTTCGAAAGTCAACAAAACTGTTTCAGTAATACAGAGCATGGAAGTTAGTTACTTTGTGGAAAATCTAATCCAATGCAATTGCCCACTAAATGACCTCGATGCGATTGAGCGTGTTCTGGTTAAAAAAATTTTCATTAAATAACTCAAAGATTGTTTACTGAATAATTGTTTATCAGTACTTGTAAATTTATCAGATTTTAGCACGAGCAGATTTTACATGAATTTTTCAAAGCTTTTTTGACCCCAAAGTTCTTGTGTGCGATTCCGTTTAGGTCAGAATTTAAGATTAATACATTGACTGCCGTGACTCACGCCTGTGAGACTAACGGGTCCAACGGGTACCCCCGGTTGGGTTGGGAGACGTCACTTTTCTCGTTGTTAACGTGCGGAAAAAGTGACGCCCCCCACCCCAACCGGGGGTACCAGAATAGACCCCTAAGTCTTCCTATTTAATTAGATGACTTCTCCTCTACTGTAGTTCACAGATAGTAAAGAAAGGACATCTAATTCTACAGAAAGAGCGAGTTTCACAGGCGTGAGTCATGGCAGTCGATGTGGTAAGAAGAATACCATCATTAACCTTTCTGAAAACCATCTAGTTAGGAATAATTTGCAATCTAATTCCATGAATTTTGATTTTTCCATGCTAGGTGTGGAATAAACGGGAAAAATATGAAAAGAATATGAAGGTTTTTCCCACTTACCTATTCAACGTCATTTTATCTTTGTAGGCCGATTCTACCAGAGATCCGTTGAAAAGAGGCTTTCCAGTCGCCGAGTAGTAGCCGTCTCGGCACAGGCACTTGTAAGAGCCACGACTCCAGCCGAAGCCAGGGGTGAACATGCACTGCAAGAAGAAATAGAACACAATTGAAAGTGGGATAGAACTTAAAGTTGCAATAGTGTATAGCCTTTAAATATTGGATGCAAAAATAAAATCTTTCCTTTCCTGAACCTTGAAATGGAAACGTGGAGTCATAGTGATTCCACCCCCAATTCTAACTCAGATTCCGAAGCTCTGAGGACAAGAAAACTCCCTATTCTTAACGATTTGCACTCGAGGTCTTTATCAATCAGTCGAACTAGCAACTCGAGACGTTTATCGGTGTTCTTGGGGAATTTCTTACCTCTAACCTAAAACGATTATACATGCAAATTAATCCCTTAAGTCTCATAACTCGTCATATTAATGTGCATCGAAATATCGCATTTTTAGGCTTATAAACTAAAATTTAATCATTAATTAGCTTTATAATTTGACACAAAAATGACGTAGAATCCATAAGCATCACAAGTATTCTATGCCTTCTTAGATGAATGAAAACGACAGACCCTTTCCAAACCAGTAGGGGTCATCTTATTAGACAGAAAAAAATGCGATCCTTAAGGGGGTTATGTATAAAACTTTTATATTTTCACATTTTATCTATCTTTACATGTTTGAAAAGATAATTTCTTAACTATTAATTCTTTTGCCACGACTGTCAAGTTCGAACTGATCTCGGAAGGTCTACCGTCGAGGGCCAAGCCTGGGTCTCTTCAGACCCGATTAAAAACTGATATCTCCAGCGCAACACACGCACACAAAAGTCACTTCTCGATAGAGGAGAAAAAATGTAAGAGCTGTTCAAACTTGGGGTCAAAAAAGACGCAGGCTTGATCGGGGGAGGACTAACGCCGAAAACGCATTCGGGTCCGCGATCGCTGACTAATTTGAGGTAAGAAAATCTTATCTCAAATGGAAAGGATGACATTCTGCACTTCAAAGGATTGTACCCAAAGAGCTCAGGAACCCACTTGAAAAAACATATAGTCATTACCGGGCATCGAGTTTCCGCATCAAACCAAGTGGTGAGAGAGAGTCACCTCTCGAGTGCAAAGGGTTAACTATGAACTTGGGGAAGGGAGATCTAGATATTGAAGACTCCGGATGCTGTTTTTTCTATTAACTAATGCATCTTCCATTAGAGAAACGTACAGTAATTTCTTAGTACACAAATATGTCTGTATATACTTATTTAGAGGCAAGTTATTTTTAAAAAATACCTTTTCCCTCATTAATTTTGAAGTTTCTCGTGCTTTCAATAAGGTTATTTTATAACAAAGGTATGGTACATTAAACTTTTACTTGTACTTTTTTCTTTGCAAATTGAAGAGTGCAGATTTATTATTCCTTGGTAATTTTTTAGTACTTTTAGCAAGGATACTTTTTTTACCCAGAAAGTAAATAAGTAAGAGGACAAGATAAGTAAGAGGGCATTTGCTTCATCTGGGGTATAGAAATGGGTATTGCTCTGGGTCCCTCCACCAGTGATAGTACGTACCTCCTTCGGGAGGAGTCGGGCCGTGGCCGGTGATGACCATTAGGACTCCGCCCTCAGTACTCGAGCTATTGCAGCGACTGTAATTCAGATGCCCCAGATGCTACGGCAGGATAGATCCAGTATTTCTGGTTACCCAAACGGTGTCTCCACCGGAGGAGGGGCACCACGAGTACGTGGATGAGAAGCAGCCGGATAAATAAGCGGGGTATCGCTTCTCATGTGGTTAAAATAATGGTGGGGGTCGAGTTACCTCCCTCCAGTGATAGTACGTAACTCCTATAGGAGGGGCCGAGTGACCAGTGATGGCTACTAAGACTCCGACCTTAGTACTCGAGCCAGCGACTATCATTCAATGTTCCCGAGTGCTAAGGCAAGAAGGGTCAACTCTGCTAGGGTTACCCAAACGGTGTAAAGCGTGAGAAGGACAATTGCTGCGTAGAATGTATGAGAACTTGATTGGACACCTTGTATATTGTTACGAACATAGAAAATCGCTTGCCAGCAATGTTAGTTTTATGGTTGGAAGAGAGTTTTACAAGGTTAAGCATGGATTGACGGGCAACGGCTGTTCTGGGATCCCTGACCTTGGCGACCATTTTGGCGACAAATAGATGTTTCCAGAAAATGCAACCCTTTTCTCGATATTTCTATTAGGAAAGGGAATACACGCGAATATACGAGAAAACTCCATGTGACGTCACGGTCTGTCGGAGAGAGTATATAAGGACCGCGTTTGGATCAGAGTGTTGATCCACTGGAACGACTTTAGAGTTTTTTCTGCAGTGAGAGCTAGGAAGCTGGTGAGCTGAGCGCTATTGAAAGTGCTGTTATTGTCGTTATTAGTTATTTGCTGACTGTTTGTGTTGCTAAATATCAAAGTGCTGAACTGTTATTACCTGTGAATTGTTGTCTGTTTACATTGCTAATCTGTGCAAGAACTATTGTTTCTTGTACCTGTGCTACGTGTTTTCCTGCATATTAGTAAATAAACATTCATTCTTCATTACCCTGCGTGTTGGACTGTTTACACCATACACCCACAGAAAGACTTTTTTAACAATATAGTAGTGTTAGTGTCAGAAATCGCCATTTTCGAACCACAGTCAAATGGCGAAGAGTATTTTGTGCTTGCATGCCACGCATACCATTTCTGTCACACTAATTTTAAGTCAATGCTGTTTCGTTCCAGAAATCAGTTACCAACAGAATTGTTTCAGTTTATTTCTGGACAACTATGAAGATTAAAAATTTCCTTTCGATAAAGTAATCAAACCAATGAAAATAGGATACATCCATTATCTTTATAAGTACAAAATATCAAATTGTCCGAAACATGCAAAGGAACAAATATCTTCCAAATGCCATGAATTTGAGGAAGACAGTTATGGGTTCTGTCGTCTGGTTGTTCCTTTAACACTCTCTAAGGCCGTGGTAAATAGAGGAAAAGGTGTAAATATGGGCACCCTCTTTTGTTTTTGACTTAAAGTTACTTTCATTTTGAAAAATTCCGGATTTTTGACCTTCATTAACAACTATTACAAGTTTACTAAATGAGAGGAGGCAAAACAATGATTGATACCAATTATTTCAATTCGAAAACGAAGATTTACAAAAAGCTTTTAAAAAAGCATCAGAAAAAATGGGGTGCAAATATGGGCCCTCTCCAAAAGAGTCACAAAAATTGTTTAAAATGTTTTAAAACAGGATAAAACAATACAAAATAGTAGAGAATTTATTTATTACAGAAAAAAAACTATTTACAGAAATCGCAAGTATAACTGGCTGTTTCAGCCCCGGCACAATCTAAGTGTGCCCACATTTGGCACATGACACATTTAACCCACACTTCCCCGCGAGTGTCTTCAGAGAACTTTCCATCACAAAAGATGCAAGCTGCCTTACTCGAGTCTGGTTTATCCCCATCGTTGATATCATCATCGCTGTCCACAATGGGAGGATCATAGTAGTCTGATGAGTCCGATAATGAATCGTATCGTTTCGTGGGTCGAATTTTCTTTTTTTGAAGGCCCTTGGTCTTCCCACAGCTGCCCCCTGGCCGGTCTCTTAATCCGGGAACACTCAAGGACGTCTTCTTGGGAGCACTTTTCTCAAGAGACTTGGCCAACTGATCCTTGTTTGGCGATCCAGTGATGAGGCTGGACCTTGTTGCCTTGCGTCCACGAGTAGTGGTTCTCTTCTTAATGTTGGGGACAGGAGATATGTCGAACGGAGAAACTGTATTTGAAGTTCCCGGGGAACATTTCGGTGTTTCAGCAGCCTCAGCAATTGGCATTGAAAGGGTGCCCATATATACACCAACCAAACCTAAGAAAGATGGCCACTATCAAATGTAACCAAAAAGCGTGTGTGACTAAAGGCGTGCTTCTAAAAGTAGCTTAGGATCTCTGCTTTCCGGATATCACTGTAAAATTATTTTAAACTAACCATAAGAACATGAAAAGAAAACTATTTCACATACCAGTCAAAAGTTTGCAGTCCAGAGCAAACACCAATTCGCTTAAGAACTTACGCTGAATCCACACTACTTGAAAGAATGGTTCCAACTGTTCTCTGCTATCTTATATCAACAAGTAGCGACATCTACAGTCCTGGAGGCCAGTCTTCAGCACCTCCCATAGCTACTTGGGGAGGGGTGCCCATATTTACACCAGTGCCCGTTTTTACACCGGTTCCTCTATACTTGCCACCAAATTCACCAATCTTTAAGGTTGGCGTCAATTCTCGCCAAATGTAACAAATGAAACAAAAACCTAGATGTTCTATTTTCTTACCTCAAACCTAAACGAAGTTTCTGGATTTGATAATCTCAATCCCAAAGTTGCTTTATTATACCCCGACTAGAAAAAATGGCACTTCAAAGGTTTAACCATCATTATTCAGAAATTGATAGACCGATGCGCAATTCAGAAATGATTGCTCGCTGCACTCGAGATGGCTGCTGGAGGTTTTCCCCCAATCGGAACACAAATGCGGGTCTGTTTCCTCCAAAAGTACTACACAAATTTTTGGATTGGAGTTAGGTCAGATTTCTACCTCAGGTGTTCCAAAGTCGCATAGATCTACATAAGATGCCATGCTTCCCTTTTATCAAGAATCCTCGATCTACTACTCGGACTACACTAAATGGAACCAGAACCATCAGCATCGTTACCGAGCGAAGTGAAATCATGTTTCGACTCGACCGTTCGGCTTTTCGTCTGTTTATCTGTCGGCTGTTTATTACGACCAAACGCGTTTTTCGATTATCTTCGAATTTGGCACGAATATTCCTTGAAGTAATTTAATACTACGTCTGTGAAAGGACTTCTATTTTTTTTATTCCGTTCCAAGATGGTGGCCGTTTTAATGATTCAGTGAGCTTGGCACCATTAAAACCTTTGAGTCATTTTGGGAATGGCGAGACATTTAATTGTAATTTTGTTAATACTGATAAAAGCAGACACTTGCGTAAGTAATTCGAATTCTGAAGCAAAAATAGCAAAACCTTTAGAGACTGTGATGAAGAGCTGATCTTAATTTGTTTGTTTTTGGGGGGGGGATGCGAGGTCTACTGTTCGCAGAACTACTAGTTACTTTTACTCTACAAGCAATACACAATAATTATATATTTATGAAGTTTGCTTTTGTTTTAGAATGGTATTACATTCAACGAATAAACGTTTGACTAGAAGAAGAACTTTTTAGAATTTAATATTTATCCTGATAGTAATCATTATATGTAATCCTTTACCCTCGTATTTAATGTAAAATTATATAAAAAGGGGACAATTTCTCGCTTAAAATCCCAGACATTTGCCAGATAAGTTAAAATTCTTTTTCCTCGATATATTTTTCTTCCAAATCATTCTCCATAATATTAAAGACAGCAAAGCTTTTTAAATCCTCTTTGAAAAGAAATTAAGTCGACCGTTTTCAGGAAAGAAAGTGCTTCTTTTTCGAAAACATGTTAAAATAACTTTTTTACTCCCTTCTGCTTCAGGAGAAAATTCTCTTTTTATTACTAAAAGAAATCTTTTACATGGATAATTATCTTTAAGCCCGTAAAAAATTCGTACCATTTGGATTACACATTGCTCTTGAAATTCTAATAAATTGTTTAAATGTTTTTTTTAGAACAGAGTAGTCTGCTACTGCCTTTCGATATTGATATAAAATGAAAATATCAAGGTATGTTCTAATGAACTAGAAGGAAATAAAGTACGATGAAAATTCGAAAGATAAAATATTTTCTCAGTTGCAATAATAGTGGATAGTGTGGCTAAATCAATATACCTATCAAATCGTTAGGTAATTATAGGCGTGAATAAATGTTTAGACTAACAAAAAAGAGAGCTGTACTTGTAGAGTTATTTTGAGAAAGTAAAAAAAAAGTTATTCTCGATTTTCTAAAAGGATATTTTCATTTAATATATAAACTATTAAAATTAATATCAAACTTTGAAATTATTGGATATTTCTCGGATTAAAATCAATGATGACTTTTAAGGCAAGGGATTTATATTACAAAATAATTGATCAGAATAAGAAATAAAGTGTCTAAACAAAAATTATCCCCTAAATAAAATTTGTATTTTTACATTATCCAGAAGGAATCCAAAAATCTGCAAAAATAAGAACAATTTTGAAATAACAAATGTTTGAGAAAAATGTTGCGTAGCAAGTTTATTTGTTTTTCTACAGAAAACAAAGTTTTTTTAATGAAATGAAATAAAACGTGAATGAAAATTTTAGATGTGTGTCTTTTTACACAATTTGTAATTTAAAGAAATTAACTGAAATCCTTTTGATTATGATTTGAGGCTTCCTTTTGCTAATAAAAGCTTGAAACTGGAATTCGAAACAATTGATTTGATGATTAAATGGAAAATGCAGTTCCTGCCGTTTTTGTTTTCCTTTTCCGCGTCAAAGCGTCGTAAGTATCAAGGTTTTCAATCTAGGAAACGATGTAAGATTCCAATACAATCTAAGTATTAGAAAAACGCATGGGTAGATGTTGCCAGTGATGTAGATGTACGACGATGAGTGACCTGGAGTAAAATTTGCAATTTGATACTTACTACATTTTCCGTTTCCAGTTTTCATTTCTACTCAAAAAAATCTACGCAAAGGTACTGTCTGTCAGCCACAAGAACTCTGTTCGCCATTTTGTCTAGTTGACGGCGGTCGCTATAGAAACAGGTATCGTAGGAGGAATCCATTTCGAGTAGGTAGACGCTCATTCAAAATTGTTACATTGGCGCACTTAGATCCATGTGAAAAGAAAGTGCAAATACGGCAAAATCGAGAAAGCGAATGATTAAAACCCGCCGCAACTGGCGCCAAGAATAAAATAAACCCACGACTTCCGTCGGATTCCTCGTATTCGAAATGGATCTTCCCTAACCTAACCAGATGCTATAGCGACCGCCTTCAACGAGAGAGCTTGTACTCCTGCCTAAGACATATAGTTTTTCGAAGTGGATATGCCACTGCAACTATCTAGTCCACTATTCCATTTCAGAAGGGTACAAACTGGAGCGTCTAAATACGATAACTGGATGTGAGCAACATATCACTAACGCTAAAGACTAACTCTTTTAAGAAACAGTCGGATACTGATATTACCCCATAATGCCAACATTATATCGAAAATCCTATAAAAATGAAAGTCCAAGTGATCTGCATAAATTCTGATTAAACCGGCACAGACTCCGGCAAGGTGGCACAGTCGTCGCTGATACAAATTGCCACAAGTCTGACATAGATTATTGACTATACATTTTCTGTTGTGAATACGGATAGTTCTACATCAAGAGATAAGGACGCTGTGCTCATAGGGAAGTCATCTGTACTATGAAGCACAGATGTAGAAGATTACTTATTCCGAGAGGTGTGACCCATTATTTGGGGAATGCATTTACCAGGAGTCGCTTACTACGCTACATGTTGACCTTACCCACAATCACTGTTATGTCCTAACTTCTTACAGACATATAAATAGAAATTAAGGGAAATTTTAATTGTGATAGAGGTGAAAATATAATATATTAACAAAAAATGAATGAAAAAGAACGAGGAGGAAAAAGAATCTGGTGGACGATGTCATCAGAGATCTTCAACCATGCAGATTTAAAATTAGAATAGGTTTTCTGTCGAGGAAAAAAGATTTAAAGGTCTAAATTTGATTTTTCCTCTAAGGCCTGATACTATTCCGGAACAAATTGGAAAGAAAAATTTTTTTTACAAAGAAGAAATTCAAAACAGTCTTTTAAACATAGTCTGAAAAAAGAGGCTTAAAATGTCTTACCTCTCTTGTTGTAGAATGGAAAAAAAAGACGACGCTCAAAAGTGAACTTTGTTTATAGGTGTGTGCACCTATCTCCATCTAGTGAGGGATACACTAACTAAAAACCTAATAATTTTTAACAAAGAAAACCTATTCTAATTTTGAATCTGCATAGATGAAGGCCTCTGATGACATCATCCACCAGATTTTTCTTCGTCCTCGTTCTTTTATATTCATTTTTTGTTAATATTATTGTATTTTCACCTCTATCATAATTGAAACTTCCCTTAATTTGTATTTAAATCTTTGTACCTCGCAATTTTTTTCTGGATGCTGCTGCACTTGCGCGCACGAAATAAATTGCTTCTATTAATGTTGTTTTTGTCTTTTTTAGTTATTTTTTCCTATTCTTACAGACATGCTAGCAGTAGGTGACTTATGGCTATATTTTCAGGTTAAAAAAATCAAGTTTAGAAAGTTCGGGCTATAAAATTATTAGCTTGGTTACAGTGAAGATATCGAATAATTTTTCTTTCTTTTTTGAAAATGGAATCGAATTGTTCTGGGTTTGTGATGCTTTCTCTCATAGTCCGAGAAATTAGAAATCTAAAAGAATTGTGCTCATTCTTTTAGAAAACAAAGTGATTATAAAAAAATCTTTGCCGATACATGACCCCTTAGCGGGCATACTGTTCAGTGGAAAGGAATAAAATTTTGAATACGGGTATTATATGGTATGCGCTCATGAATGATGTGAAAAATAATAGTCCAGCTCTCACAGTTACGGTTACAGTGATAAAATGTCGTAATTTTCAATTGGCAACACCTACTTTTTTACGGAGACGCTGAAAACAAAACTAGGAACGATATTTTTAGCGCGAAAAATGGCGGAGCCAGGCAATGACAAAAAAAAAAGATTGTGAAAATAACTGTGGTATAAAAATCATGTTTCCATTTCATTTTTCGAGCTAAAAATACCGTTCCATTTCCATTTTAAGTTCTTTACTGTGAGGATCACGTTTCCAAGAAAAAGAAGTAAGTGTTGATATTTGCAAGGTTTTTTTTTATAACCACCCTGTATTACGGTGGTGCTATAGAAACGGAATTATCTCCAATGGTGGAAAGGAATTTTTGAATATTTTTTAAATGGGACAATTTCTACAAAAATCTTACTTGGGCTGGGAATGTGGTACTTTTTGGTGCAGTTTGGGAAATTCGAACGTTTAAAATTTGGTAATTTTTTTAAATGTGTAGATATTTTGAGAAGTACTTATTCATTGTTTCTTGAGAATAAAAAAAATTATATACATCGGAAGAAACAATTTTTCACTGCCAAATTCGGAAGAACAAAATGGGTATTTCTCTAAACTTATGATCTTTTCCTGGTCTTTTACTCCTCTTTTGTCTTTTTTATTTCTAATATCTCGAAACTGCAAAATGTTTTCCCTCCAATAACTTAGATGCATTAAAATATGGTCTTCAACATTTTTTTTACAGGAAGTCATTTATTACTTTGGATACTCTTTCTTAGTCTGTAAATTGTTTCTAACTTTCTTAGAAATGAATAAACAAATTTTACTCTATAGAAGTCTAACGCTTACCAAATGCGTTACAAAGAAGTTTCTATATTCAAATATATTTCGCTCGATGCATAAATTCGCTAATGTACAATTTATTCATTAAACTGCGACACAAAATTGTACTTGAAAAATAATGGTAGAAGGTAAACACATTCGCCTACGCACCACTATCAATTTGTTAGTAGCTGACTCGAAGCAGTGATGTTCAACCCACGCATCTGGGGATGTGTTCCAATATATTACTTTCAATTTTATTTTGTAGTCAATTTTTGAAATATGAAATATACTTCTAGAGTTGACAGCATTTTTTGGCCTTTTAAATTATTTATAGGGATATAACTGAAAGAGAAGCGATACGGCATGAGGTCTCTTCTAAAGTAAAACAAAATAAAAGCAAGATATGCTTTTGCGTTGCTCAAAATATATTTTCTTAAATTTTTCTGCTAGTATTAGACACGCCATTTAATAGAAAGTCAGAAGAAACTTTATTTAAAATGGTAGTTTCTTAGAATTTCATATTTATATCGAAACTTAATTCCGAATACGTTTTAGAGTTATAACACGACACTGAAAACGAAGCGCGCAAGCTAACAAACAAAAACCACTGCCGCCACAAGAACTCTGCCCGCCAAGTTTGTCTAGTTGACAGCGGTCGTTATAGAAACAGGTATCGTAGGAGGAATACATTTCGAGTAGGTAGACGTTCATTCAAGTTTGTTACATTGGAGCACTTGGCTCAATATGGTGAAACGTGCAAATATATGAACGTGCAAATGCGACAAAACCGAAAAAACTAATGATTTACTCCCACCTCAAATTGGCGCCAAGAATAAAATAAACCCCCGATTTCCTTCGGATTCGTCCTATCCGAAATGGATCTTCCCTAACATAAGCAGTTGCTATAGCGACCGCCGTGAACGAGACAACTTGACGAGGAGAGTTCTCGTAGCGGAAAGAGAGTAGTTGTTTTCTGGCTTGGTCACAACTGTAGGAAGCAGTTTGGAAGCAGTGCGATCGTTCTCTCCTCGACCTCCTTATATACTTACACAATGCGGAACGTTTTGCGCTTAGCTTCGTCGAATAGTGAAGAGAATCTAGGATTTGACTTCTAGATTGAATCTAGATTTTGGACTTCTTCCCGATGACCGATTCGCCCCCCTCCAAAAAAGATATAGATCTTTAATTCTATACATCAAGAGAATAATAAAAGTATCTAAAAAAGACAAAACAACAATAATAGAAGCAATTTATTTGGTGCGCGCAAGTGCAGCATCATACAGGAAAAAATGCGAGGCACAAAGATAAAAATACAAATTAAGGGAAGTTTTAATTGTGGTAGAGGTAAAAATACAATAATATTAACAAAAAACCACTGAAAAAGAACGAGGAGGAATAAGGATCTGGTGGATGATGTCATCAGAGGCCTTCATCCATGCAGATTCAAAATTAGAATAGGCTTTCTGTCGAGGAAAAACGACTTTAAGGTCTAAATTTGAATTTTCCCCTAAGGCCTTAGCCAGTGGCGAACTGGGTCTGAAAATAATGATTGCCCTGAGTCAGTAGGGGCCCTATCACATCTACCGTGCCATCTTACAATATATTCCTTACATCATATTTTTTCATTTTATTTCTTACATATATAATAAAAGAAATTAATAATAAATTAATTATTATATTATTATTAAATAATAATAATAAATTATAATAATAATTTAATCTCTTCCTAATCTAAAAATGTATTATATTTATTACTAATTATAGTATTACATGTATTATACATATTATTGGAAATAAGAAATATTACATATAAATACAGTTTTATGATTGAATATTAAACAATTTTGGCAGTTGTATTGGAATACTGTAATTTTGGAACTATATTGTAATTTTCAGAATTTTTTTAACCAAACTGAAAATAAAGAGCAAATCATTTATATATATCAATTTTTTTTAAAAATATTTCTTACTTCAAAGATTAACAACTCAAATTACAGAAGTGTATTTATTACATGTGGTCCATTTCATTAAGGGCAAGTTGACACACTTATGAGTGCACTAGATGACGGTTCAAATCTATCAATAATTAATCTGCATCCAAATAATCTAACAATTTTAATAACCATTTGAAAAGAGTATAATATATAGGTTTCCTCAAACAATGAATTTCTTAATATAGTCAAATATTTGTTCATCAGCGATCAGATCTTTAGCTTCGAAATTCCAATAATATCATTACATTATTCCTCACTCAAAAATGGATTTCAAACTCCATAAAAATAAAGTTCTTTTAAGTTTAACTTAATATTTTCAATACAAGGACTTTTAGGATACAACTGTGAGAGGAAAACGAAATTTCTGAGTAAAAGCGTAAAAACAAGCATTATGGTCGGCATTACATAGAAACCACCTCAAATATAATTAGAATTGTTAGCTAAATTAACTATAAATAAATAGAGAGGAGAAAGAATCACGAATAATTAAATATTTCTTAGTAATTAATCGGTTATTATTACCATTGAGCCCTCACGTGTTTCCCTCACGTGTTTGGCAAGTGAAGAGTATTTCCAAAATTCACTAAAGTTTAGACAAATGCGTTGTTTACAAATCCTTGTGATAAGAAAATATCAGATGGGAATTTCTAATACTTGATTACATTCGGTGGCGACCTTAACAAAACGGCCTGCAATTCCTTAGCTTTCGAGGATGTATTTTGACTAAGGTGAGACTGACAAGAATTGTAATTCAGAAATTTTATTTTTAAAGTCTGGATTCTACAAATTTTATTTCATTTCAGTACTTTTTAATCACTAAAATTTAATGTTTACTACTCAAAACAAATTCTCAGTGACGATTTTTATTTTGTCTCCTTTCTTCAAGGTCCGCCCTACCCCAAATAAAAATGTTAATAACTCACTCTGAATATCAGAATTAAATATGAGTTCAAACTAAAGCAATGAAATGGTAACAATATATTATTTTTAAAGATGCACACCAAGAATTCAATGTTATAACCAAATCTGAACCCATGACTGTTGCATATGACATAATTTAATCTAAATAAATAAATTTCTCCTCCTCAGGGTTAATATCACTTTCACGTATAAAATAACCAAAATATGATTAAAGATATTTCATTTTAAATTCCGTTAAGTTAGATTTTTCGTATATGGTTTTAGTGACAATGTGTGAAAGAAAAAGGCCGTCCGTTAGTAGGGCGTCCATTGTAAGAGATACGAAAGAAAATTCTTTGGAGGATTTGGAATTTTGAAATTGGAGTAATTTTACAAGTAATTTTTAAGTAATTTGTCTTTAAATTGATATCATTAAGAAGATACTTTTTCAATTTTTAAAAGGGTGCAAAAATTATTCTTGTGAAATTATGATTTTGGAAGATATCGCGAAAAAACGTCAAAATCTTTTTGAAATTTTTAATTAACTGAAATTTAAATTAACTTTCGGAGTGAAATTGACAGTGATTTTTCTCTTAATGTGAAGAACACATGTGCTAATTCATATCAAGGTTGAGTAAAAATTGTGCATTTGTGTAAAAGACAAACTTTCATCTTTACATATGTAGAAGTAAAATTTTAAATTAAATCAATTACAAACAAGACAGGTGAAAACAAAGAGAATATAAGTTTGGTGTAGAATTGCTGCATTTAATTGTTTATGCAAGAAAAGTTTACACGATATCTTAACAATAGTGTTATTTCTATGTTTTGCTTCTAATCAATGCTTTTGTAAGCAAATGCTTACAAATAATAAATGCGAATGTATGTGTAGATGTTTGTATGCCTTTTGACCTTCTACAGGACTGTCTGTTTAGCCTAGAATTACCAAATTTGGTGCAAACATACTATGGAGGGTGAGAGTGGGCACCTCGGAGGCATTTCTTTCTTTTACTTTAGAAGATAGACGAGTTCACTGGTCTCTCAGTTTTACGACAGTAAAATGCACAAATAACAATAAAAAGCGCGTTGTTCAGCCATCTGCAAGGACCAAATCCTTCCTGCACAAAGGGGTTATCCTCCCCTCCTTGCCGGGAGCCTCCAAGAAGAATAAAAATCTTGTGGTTATTTCGTCCCGTCCCGGCCCTGCACAGAAAAGGTTGTGTGGTTTTAACATAAAATTATTTGCTATTTTACTCAGAAAAAGCGCAGGAAATTTACTAGAAAAAGAATTCTTGCCTTTCTCTCTGATACATACACATTCTGAGGGACCATATTGACTTATGTCTAAGAGGGCCCACTTGCCATCGGGCAAGCTGGCAACCTGGCCAGTCTGCCACTGGCCTTAGCCTATTCCAGAACAAATTGGAAAGAAAAACATTTATCCACAAAGAAGAAATTCCAAACAGTTTTTTAAACATAATCTGAAAAAAGGGGTTTAAAATGTCTTGCCTCCCTTTTTGTGGAATGGAAAAAAAACGACGCACAAAATTGAACTTTGTTTATAGGTGTGCGCACCTATATCCATCTAATGAGGGATACAATAACTAAAAACCTAATAATTTTTAACAAAAAAAACCTATTCTAATTTTGAATCTGCATGGATGAAGGTCTCTGATGACATCATCCAATAGATTCTTCTTCCTCTTCGTTCTTTCTCATTCGTTTTCTGTTAATATTATGGTACTTTTACCTCTATCACAATTAAAACTTCCTTTAATTTGTATTTTTATCTTTATACACCAAGCGAGCTATTCCCGTCCTGCCGTACAGCCTGCGGTCAAAAGACGAACGATCGCTGCAACAACTTGGATACTTAAGTCGGAGTTCTAATGACCCACCACCTAATAACTGAACCCACCAGGGAAGCGAGACCCAGTTTACTTATTCGGTGACTTCTCATACACGAACTCGTGGTGCCCCCAGTGAGGAACTTTAATTCTGTACGTCAGAGGTAAACTTTCTTAAGCAACAGTTTTAACATTTTATAGGAGGGTCAAAAGAAGTCCAGAGCGCAACGTATTGCAATGCGAAATTTATTTTTTTGAGAATGGCTGCTATCTGGCGCTAAATTTCAAAACTCTAACACATCAGGGAATCGGTGAAAATTTGATTTCAAAATTCCATCGTTTTCGAGCATGATATAGGTTTTAGTTCGTTTGCTTTGGTTTAGTTATATTAACGCCCGTTTTGAAGCAACACGGACCTCGTAATTTTGAACTACGGCCAGATGACGAGGAAGACACATAAGCTGGTATCCCCTCTCTAAACTTCTGCACCTCACTAGAGGGAAGACTTTTGGCCACCTACATATGATTTAATGAGCAACAGGCCCACATACACAGCGGATCTTCAGTGGAATCGGGTTTCGAACCTGGAACCTCCAGCCTCGAAAGATGAGCCTTACCACTACATGAAACATTACATTACACCACCTGCATCCCCGTGTTTAGAACCATTTGGCTCCTTTCCGGTTTGGATGGATGGAGGTGAATTTAATTTTTTTATAGGAAAATACATATAAGAAGGACAAAAACAAACTATAATGAAAAAAAAAAATACACTAGACAAATAACAAACATACGAATACACGGAAAACGAAGCAATATGAAAAAATACATCGAAATAAAAGAGATAAAGATTAAATATGCTTGAAATGTGCATATCAAATAGAGAAATTAATATATTCATTAATTTTTTTATGACAGCAACATTATCAGTGGTTGTGATGATGTTTAACAAGTAGTTGTATGAATAGTTGACCTCGGAAAAAAACCCATCAAGATCTGCTCTTCATCGAGATCTTTAAAGCTTTAGCCAATTTTGTCACTGCGAAGGCTGGAGGGGGTTTGTGTGTGTGGGGGGGGGGGGGGGCCCCTTTGTCACATTCTTGCTCTCGCTAGTTCAGTGACACACTTCTGAAATTATTTCTAACCCTTGCCTTTCGTTTGCTGGTAAATAATCAGTGGCGTAGTGAGGGTAAGTGGTGCCGGGTCATAATGTAATTTTTTTCGCCCCCCACGCAATCATCAGTGACTTAGTTTGTGTAGACCGAGGTTGCTTGAGAGTATAAAGGCTAGGCTCACAGAGAGCGGATGAATTGATGACGTCGCATTGGGAGAGCATCGCTTCGTCCCAGTGTTGCGTAACGGAATAAATATCATGTTTGAGAACTTTTTTCAGCAACCGAAAAACTTTTCATAAGCCTGACTTTTTGTGGAAGTGTTGTTAAAGAGTCACAAATGACAAAAGAATAAAAATTTGGAGTGTTCAATCGAAAATTTTAGTAAAATTCAGTTATCTTTCTGATATGATCTCTGTAAGAAATAATTACGTCGTTTGGTATATAATTTTTAAAAACCAGTTTATCTGATACAGTGAATGATTTTTAAGAAACTGGAGAGTTAAGAATAATTTTACTTGCAAATTATAAATTATTCATTCGTTGAAATAATAATCTTGCAATTACTTTATGTATTAAGAAATGAAATCAAATATCTTTGAAAAATTCCTTAAAATTAACTTGTAATTTTTGATAAATATCAGCAAAAATAACTTTTTTTTGCAGAATTGCTTTCATCGCACAATTCGCAATTATATATTTTACATCTTTGACATGCATATTCACTCTCAAACAATACAATAATCAATATTTGTTTACAATATTAGTAATAAATGGTTGTCTAATTGTTATGTTTTAAGCAGAATAAAAATAACAAAACTTATATTAAACACCTTTGATAAGAATATTTTGATATGAATACTTTAGTTATATATATATATATATGTTGGTTTTGATATATATATATATATATATATATATATATATATATATATATATATATATATATATATATATGTGTGTGTGTGTGTGTGTGTGTGTAAAAAAAGGGCTCGATTCCGGCCTGAGCCGCCAACTCTGTGGGAAAAGGGTGGGAAGTTAAATCCCAAACCCCGCCTACAGGTAAAAATGCTTCATCTAAGGAACACTCTAGGGGTAAATGCACCAAAGATAAAGGAGAAGAAACAGGAGTTAAAAAATAAATTATTTATTATTATACAGCGTAATATGAAATGAGAAAAGTATTTACACAGGTGATTATTTACATTCCTCGTTTAAACATTATTTAACAGCCATCGCCCATCGTCGCCGTGCTGACAGGGAAAAGATCCCCGTAGCTGCGTAAGCTCACATTTACCGCGTGTCTGTTCTTCTTGGTTTCAAGAAGTCATCGCCCCC
Organism: Araneus ventricosus; assembly: GCA_013235015.1. NCBI lineage: Eukaryota > Metazoa > Arthropoda > Arachnida > Araneae > Araneidae > Araneus > Araneus ventricosus. The sequence continues at coordinate 85,419 of BGPR01003646.1, forward strand.
GATTAAAACATTACACATGGTTTTAACGGAGAAACACCCACGCATCACGTGATTAGCACAAAGAGACCGCGTGATCTTTTATCTTCCGATATCTTTCCGCTGACACAACAATTATTCAAATGAGCGTGTTCCGAAAGTGAGAAATTATTATTAGGAAGGAATTAAACTTACGCTTTTAAGATAGACCGGGAAAATACAATTCCTACATATACATATATATAAATAAATTTCCCGCCTTTTTGTTTGATATGTGAGGAGAGAAAAGATACAAGACAGAAACTTAACTCCAGACTAGATATAAATAAGCCCAAACAATCATATTACTTATTATTTTCATTCATCAAAAATTCCTATTAAGCAGCAAAAAAAGCAAATAATATTTTTAAAAAAGCGAATCGATTATTTTTAACTGCTATAAAGTAAATGAAAAGAGAAAACCAGGAATCATTTTCATTAAAAAAAAGTACATACCTAATGAGCTAAATTTATAAGCAATAGAAAGTTGGATTGTGATGTAAAATGATGAGGATACAATAACGAACCATTTTAATCGAGTATTTTTACCATTTCTTGCAGATGGAATAAATTTATTTCTTTATTTCGAAACCGCGTGGAATAGCGGAAAATTTCGGAGGGCCTTCGCTTTGTCACCAAAGCCGCCAAATTTGCCGTCAAGGTAACGGGTTTAGGCCCGGCTGCATATTTACAAACCCTACCCTGATAGAACTGAGGCAGGAAATCGGACAACATGATTGGCTCGCTTCGCCGAGAGCCTATGACGTCGCTCTTTGCTCTCGTACGAAAATTATAACAAAACAAGTGATTGAATGTGGACTTTGAATTAGTTTAGATTTCCGTTGCTTGGACTTCGCGAATTTTGCTCTACGATACGCACCTACGTAGCAATTTTATTTAGTCTAGCGATCATCCTATTTTTCGTTTTATTATTATTGGCCTTAGTATTAATAATTTTACTATTATTTGGCATTAATTATAGTTAGATTAGTTGACTTTGAAACATCAAATGAACTATTTTCACTGGAATTACGTCAAAAAAAACCCAACAACATTAACCTGTTAGTTAATACCCTTCAAACAAAGTTATCATTAGACTTGTCATTAGTATAATTTCTTACAGTGTGGGATGTTTTATTTTTTATGATATTTTAAAAAATAATTTCATTTTTAAAAATATTACAACCCTCGGAAGAATGTTTTCTGTGCTCAACTGTGGGAAAACAGAGAAAAGCCGGACGACTCTTGTTTTGTTATGATTGCCGTACGCTACGTGCGAGAGCTGAAAACGACGTCAGTGCCCCTCGTAGCCAATGGAATTGGCCGATTTCATGCCTCAGTTCTATTAGGGTAGGGTTTGTAAATATGCGGCCCGGCTGACAACGGCATTCCATACGTGCCCTTGTAGAACTCTCTTCCCAACCGTAAGACTAGCGAGGTAGGAAAGCGACATTACATTTTTTCACAACATCTTTCTTTAAAAATGGCCTAAAAGTAGTAATGTTTTGACTCCATGGCGGCTCCTAAAACTGGCGCGAGGGACATCTATACACCACTTGCCCCCGGTGGCTACACCACTGTAAATCATTAGAGTTATGTCAAAAATATACGGGAACAAAGTTGTAGAAAATGTTACACTCGAGAGTGGAGGTTTGTGCTCAAATGTTTACAGCACGAACCATTTGGCTATAATCGGTGAAAAACTCTGAAGATTACATGAAACAGAACCATTTAAATGGCCACCATTTTGCAACGGAATCAGAAAAGATAAATCCTTACACATACGTGATTTTTAATGCCTCCGAGGAATGTTAATTCCAAATTCGAAGAAAATAGAGCAACCCATTTGGTCGTGACTGCGTAACGAACAAATTTACAAACAAATGGACGAAATGCCGAATGGCCGAGTTAAAACAGGACCTCGCTTAGCTCGGTCAATAATTTGCAACAGGATTATTGCTTAATAATCCATTAAACATATAATTGGATGCATATATGCAGAGGGAAACCAAATCCCAAATACACATTTTGAGAAAGGTGTTTTCGCAAAACATTGCAGAATTAATGTGCAAAATAATTATTGCATTATAATTAATCTATTCAGCAACGATTTGTAGTTGGCTTAATTTTCCATAGCAAATTACACATATTTAGTTGCAGTTTTCAATTCTCAACATGACATTAATAAAATGGTGGTTGATTCCCAACTGCATATTTGCTTCCAATTATATGTTTAACAAAAGATGTTTCTTGTACCTTGCAAGTAATCTCTTTCCGATATAACCTGTTTTGGTACAGCTTTTAAATCCTTTACTGTTATATGAAATTAATTATAATATAAGCAATATTAGTAAGAGCAAATATTGAATAAATTAGATAAAAGTATTTGTTGAGATTTTTAGCAGTGAGAGACATATGCATTAGAATTTTTCTCTGTAATAAATTATGCGTGTAATTGTGTTATGTATATAAGAAATGAAACATCGGACGAAATGTGCCCGAAATAGTGTTTCATAGAGAAGAATTTAAGCAAGTTCATCAAAAAGCAAGTGAAACAAAATAACATCTATGCATCTCAAGCATAAAACACAAATTGGCATTTTTCAACTGGGTTTCTATAGGATTTAAAACTAAGCTAAAAATATATAAATAATCATTGCCTTTAACATGAAAATTTGGTTAAAACGCAATAATACTTTCGTCCCGACAAAAAACTATATAATTTTGTACATTTTCTTTTCTTTTAACCCGAAACAAAACTCGCTTAACAAGAAAAGATTTCACTTTCGGACGAACAAAATATACCCACTTTTTTATAATTTCTGGTTCTAGGCTGCTAAAATAAAATGAAAAGTATAATTATTTCCTCAAAAAGTGAGAGGATGACCGCCCCCAAGTAGTACCCACTACTGTTGTCAATGTATGTTCCGAACAAGTGCAAATGTTTGTAGGAAATATAATTAATAAAATTTGACGATATCGAAAATATTGGTGAGATTCTCGTTCTATTTTCCCGGTGACCTTATTCGGTTGGAAATTTAGGGCCGCGGTGGCCTAGTGGTAAGATCTTTGCTACCTGTCCGAAGGGTTCCATGTGTGTAGCCCGATTCCACAGAAGATCCGTCATTTATGTGGGCCTGCTGCACGTTCAATCAGGCGTAGAGGGCCAAATGTACTATCTCTGGCGTGATGATGAAGTTTGGAGAGGGAGTGCCAGATCAGGTGTTGTCCTCGTTATCTGACCATGTTCAAAATTAAGAGGTCCGCCCCAAAATAGCCCTCGTGCTGCTTCAAAACAGGACGTTAATATAATTAAACGTAAATAATCGATTGGAAATTTCAGTTACCCAACAGATCGTTTTACTCCTCTATAGTACTATATGTGATGGGCATAATTGTTAATGAAGAAATTGCATTATTTGTTAATCAAGAAATACGGGAATAGGTAGTTGGAGATCGAAAGGAAGAATTAATCTTATCTTGAACGATTTTTAAAAAGAGAGAAAGCGCTTTTTTGTGTTTTTTCCTCCCAAAATCCTTGTTTGGGGAAAAACGAGGGGGTATATTGGGATTTTGTCAGTCTATAATCTAAAGATTTGTTTGAAGATACAACGAAAGACTTTTTTTTTTCTTGTAAACTTAAAATGTTTCTAAAACTGTTTTATAATTGAATTATTGATTGCAGAAACCAAATGAGCGAATAATATTAAAATGTTGGGAGCTTTAAAAAAATTGATATTTTTTTTACCTGGTAGATTTTATATGCCTATGATGCGTTTTTACTTGACTCTTGTCATTTCTTCACTCATTATGTAAATAACCCCTTTAGAAAGTGAAAACATCCTAAACGCAATTTTGAGAAAGAAAAACGGCTCAATCAAAGATCTAAATGGATTTGATTTCACAACGAATCGTTCAAGAATATAAACAATATCACGACGATCGCCAACTTGATTTTCTTGAACTTAATTCTAATAATTTTCTAGAACTAACTTTTTCTTAATATTTCTGGATTGGTTTCATTCCCTATAAAAAATTCCTGTTTCTGCCTCTTCTGTTTTAATTCTTCGAATATAGATGGCGCTACGGGACTGTATTTTCTTTAATAACTCCTCCCTCTTGGAGAAAATTAGCGTGGGTTTGTGATCAGATGAAGGTTTTTTTCCTCATTTTTAAACTATTGGCATAGGGTAAGTTTTTTTTATTTATGAAGGCTATTTTAATGTAGCCAGATGGCTAATATTTTTAATCAATCCTATTAGCGTTTTGATGAATATATTTTTCTATTTCTTTTGAAAATATGCTTTTTGATGTTCAGATCTCTATTGTCCTTCGTTTGGGAAAATTTCGGAATATGAGATGCTGTGTTTGGCGTAATGGCTTCTTACAGAATAATTCCTAATTATTATTTTGAATCCATTTCAAATAGTTCTTAGCCCTTGAAAAAGTGGACTAGAATGGATTCCTTGTTTGCTTTTTGTTATATTCCATTAACTTTCAGTTTATTTTTTATTTATTTATTTATTTTTTGTCTTTCTTTGTATGATCTTGATTTCCTAGAACATTTTACGGTGATTATCGTGATAGTTTATCATTTACTCTTTTAGAATCTTTTTCTATTGAGATTATTCTGTTGAAGAAATATGCTTATGAATGATTAAGAAGAGAATTTAAAAGAAGTTAATCTCATTATCTGCGAGATTTTTGCCAAATAAAAATTCACGTTTATTCTTAGAATGTTACAATGAATTCTTCACAATAATAATTTACAATCTTTATACTCTCCAGAAATTCTAGTCCGAGAAAATTTCTACATTAGGAGCTTTAATATTACTAAATGTAAATGTAAAATGTAATATTACTGTCACCAAAACCTTAATTTAACTTTTAAGGGGGAAAAAATATCTGCTTTTGAGTTAAATATTTTATGAAGGAAAAAATACCTACTTGGAGGAAACTATTTTGAAAACATTTTTTACAATATGAACTGAAAATTTTGTTTATAAATGCATTTAGTAACGGCATTTCCGGTCTATTTCATTTAAGCGTTTTCGAGTTAAATGTTTTACACTGTATTGCTTCTGGAAATTAAATACATCCATAAAATGATAGAATTGAAGCATATATTTCACCATATGATTCAAAAAATATTCCGAAATGGGAACAATGATGACGCAGAAATATCTTTGCAATTTTTAACTATTATGTTTCGGAACTATTTGGAAAAAACTAGTTTTCATCACATGAAAATACTGTTACTTAAATGTTTTGAATAAAATCTCATTTCTATTTTTATCTGTCTGTACCTACTTTTATTTAAGAAATAAAGATTAAAAGAATATTTTAAAATATTTGGGGATTCTAATATTTAACGTAAGAAGTCCAAGATCTTGAATTCCTTGTTAACTATTTCTTGAATAAAATATATCTAACTATTATTATAATGCTCACAAACTATGTTAGTTCGAGGAAGATTAATAATTTTATTTTTCAGTTCATGGAATAGTTGATTTTCTTCAGTTTTACTCGATGAATCAAAGAAGATTTTCCTCTCTGTCTGTATCTATTTTCATCCAAGGAATAAAGATTTAGAATATGCTTTAAAATATTCGGCGATTCCAATATTTTACGTAAGAGGTCCAAGACCTTGTATTCCTTGTTAACTATTTCTTGAATAAAATGTCTCTAACTATTATTATTATGCTCACAAACTGTTTTAGCGCGAGGAAGATTAATAATTTATTTTTTTTCATTTCATGGAATAGTTTATTTTCTTATTTTAGATTGCTTCAATTTCACACTGTGAATGTCAAATTTTAGTATTTTACAAGAATTTCCTTTTTTAAAATGAAGTTTATAACGTTTTCTCCTTTTTTAATATACGGAATACAGAAAGAATTGTTTGCATCAAAAAATCGAATTCGAGATTATAATGAATTAAAAAATCCTTAAAATCTCGAATTTGATTAACATTTTAGATTAAACAGTTTTTGAATTATGCCTGTCAGTCGATTTGTCCGTTTGTGAACACGATAACTCAAAAACTTGACAGCTAGAAGGATGGTATTGGGCATATGGTATATATCTGTAATAAATTTTAAGGAAAATCCATCAAAGTGTCCTTCTCTGTTTGTGTTTATGAGATCACAATAATTCAAAAAACGAAGAAAGCTTGGAAGATAATATTGTTGAGGCCATTATGGGACTTGACGACCTGATTTGGCGTCAAATGCTTGCTGGAGAGACTCGAGCCTCGGCGAAGCTTGGTTCTCGGGATACGGCGAATTTTCTAGAGAGTTCGATTTCTAATCTCGCCAGATTATAAAAGACGGACAACTGGTCTGAACTTGAGTCTAAGAGTTGGTCGAGCTGTCCATAGCGGTGGTCCTATGTTCATCCAACTGGTTCAGTAACTGTAATGATTACAGGGGCATGGGGCGGCGTTCTGTCCATAGCGGTGAAGCCTAGTGAGTTCTGCGATCTTTTGTGAGGTATGTCCATAGCGGTGAAGCCTAGTGAGTTCTGCGATCTTTTGTGAGGTTCGTGCACTCTCTCTCTCTCTATATATATATATTTTATACCATTAAAACCCAAATAACATTTTCATCATATACACCTATTAAACCCTCATTTAAAATTAAATATAAAAAACAATATAACCTAATATTATTCACACAATGAAATACAGAAAGGTAATAAGATTAAAAACTATTACTATGCAAAAGACAACCCAGATATGGAATTCCAGCAATCAAATGCCAATCGACCTTAGGAATCGATTATGTCACATTATTTCGAAATTTATATATACATATATAATTCTAAGGCCCATGGCACAGAAAAGAGGATAATTTCTCTTTTTCCGATGGCAACGATCAGTTTGTTTATGAAACAAAACCGGTAGCCATGTTAGGCATAACTTCATAAGTATAGCCTGCTACTATATTCGATCTGGTGTAAAACAACTTTTCTCGGATAAAATGAGTTTAAGACATAGCGTTAACAATATTTTCTACAATATAATGAAACTTTGGACGCAATTATTCTAAAGATATCAATTAGAAATGAAGCAGATGAGCTTAGGCGATCCATAGAACGTTCAGATTAATGTCAAAATAGTTTAAGTCAGCGAAGGGGAAATCGTGTTAAATTCACGAATTGAGGTGAACATTATTATTGTCAACATTGTATATTGGGTTCTTTTCCATTATACACACACCACTTTCCGACTTTTTTTTGGCTTGGAGAATTTTTTTCGAACGTTGAATCGCCACCGTGGGTTATTTTCTTTCTTGACGACAGTTGACGTGCACTGTATTTTTGGCTAACTGAAGCGCCAGGAGTCAGAATACGCCAATTTGGCGGAAAATGCATGGTGTGCATATAATGGAGCACAGATGCTCTGCGCAGGATCAGTTAGTGGTGTTTGAGTTATATGAGCGTACTTCTTTACATATTTGAATTTGCGGCTGTTTACTGTAAATAATTGTCTGTAAATTAAATTATTTTAATCCAAGGAACCTGCGCCATCATTTGCCCTTCCTTTTGTAAGTGAAAGATGACATACGGCGCAACAATGTGGTATGTGGTCTTGACACAAATATAGAAGATTTATATCAAATTTTGTAACAAATCTGCCAAACGGAAGAGGTCCAAAATGCATGGCGTACATATTGTTACAAAGATGCAACGTCGCTTTCCTGCGTCGCTAGTCTTTATAGTTGGGAGGGGAGTTTCACAGGAGTAAGCATGGAGGGACCGGCAGCGGCCAGGCCTGGACCCCTGACGATGGCGGCGAACTTGCCGACCATTTTGGCGACTTTGGGGAGAAATTGAAGGTTCCCGAGAATGCGATCATTTTCTCGATATCTCCATCAGGAGAGGAGATACTAGAATGTGCTAGATATTTCCATGTGACGTAACAACCAGTCGAGCAAGTGTATATAGACGGAGTGCCAATGCCTCCGGGGAATCATTTGGAGTTTCGTCTGCAGTGAGAGCTGGTGAGCTGAGAGCTATTGAAAGTGTTGTTACTGTCGTTATTAGTGATTTTCTGACTGTTTGCGTTGCTGAATCTGAAAGTGTTGTACCATTATTACTTGTGAATTGTTGTCCGGGTGCGTTGCTAATCTGTACAAGATCTATTGTTCCTGTTACCTGTGCTTCGTGTTCTCCTAAATATTTGTGAATAAACCATAATTCTCCATTATCTGCGTGTTGGACTGTTTCCACCATACACCCACCGAAATATTTTTGTAACAATATAATGGATTCTAATTTTTCCACTAGGCAAAAAGCTAAACAGAAAATGTGCCATACTTTGTAAACATACGAAGAAAAAAAAATTAGGGGAGAACGATCCTTGCTGGTTTTTCATTTTAATCAGTTTAATCTTTTTATCTTTTTATGCATTTTCTTACATTTAACTAACAATTAATTTCACTACACATCATTATTAAGCAGGTTTAATTCATACAATCTTCTCTAGATTCTTACATTTTTTATTTTCACAAAATATGCGGTTTAAATAAGCCCAAGAAAATGAAAATTTGAAATAAATGTGTGCTGTTAATTTTCTAAGACAACGACAAGAAAAGAAAATCCAAGAGCTTACAAAAATTTTTAACAAGGAATATTTTAACAAGCTTTAAAAAACTCTTTGAGATGCTTGTTAAAAATAAAAGACCATGATATTTTTTTCCCTTCGCTGTAAATAAAGTATTAATAAAATACACATTAGTGAGAATGATTTTTTTTTTATAATTTGGTAAGTATTGAATTAATTTTTCAACCTCAGTTTTGAGCGTTGCTTAAAATGCAGTAGAATGAAATAAACACTGTGAAATCTATAAAAACTGAATTATAGTGTATGTTTTTCTAATGTAGTGTTGTTTGAATTTTGCAACAATTTTAATGATACATTTTTGCTTTACGGTTATAAATGTGTGTGAAATGCCTTGCTTTACATTGACTGCACCACTATAGCACGTAAAATTATTTTCTCCATTTAATATATTCCTTTAATAATATTAAGCTGCTAAATTTTGTAAATAATTACAATATCTAAATAATTTTGTTTTAAATGTTACTAATTTGTTTCAAATCATTGTCTGTCTTTAGTTGTAGATAGCTTTACTTCCGTTGTAAGTTACTGATAATTTTCATGAAAGATAATAGTAATGCTTATTATTTATAATGATTTATGTCTCTTTACCTACTAGTAGTTCTGTAAACAGTTCTAGTAGTCCCCCTAAAAAATCTAAGATTCTCTCTTCAATTTTTCTTCACATTTTCAATGCAATTGAAAATCTTCAAATTTTTGACTGAAATCGTTGAAAAAACGTACATACAAGAAACGAGAAAAATAAAATTAGATGAAAGTTTTTCATTGAATCAGAACATCGCAAAACTGACTCCGCTGCTCATATCAGATGGAATGAAGCAAGAAAAAGCAATTCACAACATGGAGCTATGGTCTTATCTCTATCTTTTTTTTCCGAATGTGAAACATTTACATGAGTCTCTGCATATTAATATTCTCAAAATTGCATTTAAGCGTATACTTTTATTACCATTAACAAAATTACAATTGGATGTCTGTTTTTTCAGTATTAACAAAATTACAATTAAATATCCATTACTGTCATCGGTAATTTTCTAAGCCTAATGAATGGAGTTCTGTTTGACTAGAATCATTGAAATAAGCTAAATATATCGATGACCATGACAGATGTTTAAATGATCACCGAACAGCAACACAGCATTAAACAAACACCTGCAAAAACATTTCTTTTATATCCTTTTTTTCTTGCTATCATTAAGGGTGTTGCGTACTTTTTATGAAAGGAAAGAGCTATTATTTTGGTAAGGCGATGTCTTTCAAACTCAAAAGCTGTTACTACATTCCTATTTTATAACCAGACACTTTAAAAAAAGAGCATCCACTGCTATTTCGTATAACTTATTTCTTTTTGGAAATAAACACCAACATTTCAGCAATAAAATATTAATGCCTTGCTTTTATTTCTATTTTTATGGAAATGCATATGAAACGATTTCTTAATAATCTTGGGATTATCAAGATTATATATATATATATATATATATATATATATATATATATATATATGTGTGTATGTGTGATATTTTAATTTTTTAACTTCTTTAATTCTTAAATCACTTTTAACGACACCTCATTTTAATTACTTCTATCGTAATAAGCGCACTACAACTTTCTTCTCGAGTCACCTGCCTTTTTCGGGGAAATTCCCTTTTCTGGGTACTTAAACTTTGTGCGCATTCCTATCTGCTTTTTTCACGCCAGCATGCAAGCGTACAACAACAACGCGCCTCTCAGGCGTAACCTTTAGAATACTGGTCATGGAGCTACGTAAAAATTGAATCCTTTACCTATGAAGAAATAACCTAATATCCTCGATGCCTGAATAAAAGAAGATTAAGCCAAATATTGTCTCTTCCATGACCAAAATTGACTACACTTCACCTTCAGTAAAACATGACTTTATATATATAAGTCGTAGCAGATAGTTTAGGTTATTGTTTATAGGAAGGGATGATAATATATGTAGATCCATGACCAGGAATCAATAGTTAACGCGCGAAGCACCGCAACGTTGTTACTCGTTTACATGTTCGAGTCAAAAAAGGGGAGATAGGAATGTGCAGAAAGTTTAATTACCCAGAGAAGGAAAAGAAATTTCCCCGGAAAAGACTCGTGACTCGAAATGAAAGTCGTAGTGCGCTTATTACGATGGAAGTAGAAGTTATTAAAATGAGGTGTCGTTAAAAATGATTTAAGAAAGTTAAAATATTATATATATATATATATAATATGTAATAATCTCACTTAATTTTATTCCAAATTCTAATATTATATATTTTAAAATCTTAATGTATTCCAAAATCACTTTTCTAGAACTCCAGTTTCGTTCTTTTCCCGCGCTGGAGGTATATTAAATCTCTCATTTTGGCATGTTTATTACTAAAAGAATATTTAATCGTTTTCTCGTGCCGACAGAAAATCATGACGGCGTCTCTTTGGCACCAGACTTTTTTCCCTGAAACGCCTATGTAACTTATTAAAATTACCCAATATTCCCTTCAATTTGATCACGTGTCAATATGTTATTGCCTTATCCGAGAGAATACAGAGATTTTTCTGTGCAATTTCGCTTGTAACCTAAACGGAGATGCACGTATCCACCACTCTCCTATAGATGATAAAAAGAAATTAGTTAATTACTCGGCCTGTGTTTATTTTCAACGACTACAACCACGGATACGCTATATATATATATAAAATCTTGCATATAAACGATATCTTAAAACAATTTGTATGTGAAAACATATTATAATGACGCACAGAATGCAGTAATCAAATCGCTTAAAACTATACTCAAAATTTCTTAACCCTCTGACTGCGTACTCCGCGATTTCAGCGGGCATGAAGTAAAGTCTATTTTCTGCTGCATGCTTAAATTTTCTTAAGCTTGTGTGTTTACTTATTACTATTACAGCGTTGAATCATATTATACTGCTAAAGCTTTGCTTATATATAACAATTCGATTGGTTCAACCGTATTTGGACATGTTCACAAACATTGCATCTAAATAATGATTTAAAAAAAATCGGCAGTTAAAGGGTTAATGCGAATGGGAAAGTGACGTATAAGGGAAAGGAGGGAAAGGGTACGCAGGGATTTTTTTCCCCTGTTGGCAACAGTGCAAGTAGAAGCAAGTGTGATCATATCAGCAAGTGTGTTTTCAGCTATCTCAAGTGACCACCATAATTATTTTTATCCTTGCTGTCTTTCATTTATCAGGTAATATAGGATTTCGTTATGTTAGCATGTAATTTGTCTGTGAAGAAATCTTAATTTTTTGTAAATAAAGGACTAATGCTTTCTTTCAAAGTAAATATCATTATGAGGTTTGTTCCCTTCCGAACAACGTGGCCACGTTAGAATTTAACTTTAGTGAATTCTACGGCCATCTATGGACGATTTAGAGAAGCAATACATCGGCGGCTAAGAGTACGCACAGACCAGATATGCGTACTCTTATCCGTTCTGTAATTTGAAGCAGACATTCCAACAAAACTTTGCATTTTATTTGATCATTATTATTATTATTAAAAAAATGAGATTGGGATAATAATCTGAAGAGCTGTTGTCTGGAGAAAAAGTTTCCAGTCCATAGAAATCCAAATAATGAGGGAGTAATATGACTAGGCTGCGAACAAACATATGATGATGATTAGATCCAGTGTGGATTATGTAAGGAGTGGTGGCATGAGGAATGTTCCAGTTACGAAGGCATTGGAGCATTTGTATGCGACTACTGCTAAATTTTCACGGTGCGTAATCTTGGCCTCACGACCTGCGTACTCTTACCCGCCACGTCGGGTAAGAGTACGCATTTGGCATTTTCTTTCTTGCGTTTCGTAATATACATATTTTTCAAAGGTAAAATTTTCATTCTTTGTACCCTTCTTCCTAAGTTAATAAACTATGATTCAGTATATTTTCGAGGCTCTGACTTTTCAATTCTCATTTTTATAACGAAAAATCCACTAGGTGCGTACTCTTACCCTCCTTTCCCTTATATAAGGAAAAGTAAGTGTTCTGTTCTCTCATTTGGGCTGCAAGTGCAGCAGTTCATTTCCCATCAGTGTAAAATTACAGATCGGCACCGCGAATAAACCGTTTTCTATATTTTGAATTTTAAATAATTAATCTTCTGGTATTTAAGCATGCACCTGGAGCCTTTTAAGTTCAAAGTACAGTAAACACCGTTTATACGTTTCTCATTTATACGTCGCTTTACGTCAGTCCATTAAAAGACGTATAAACTATGCTTTACTGTAATATTCAAATTAAATGATTCTATATGTTTACATAATCAACCTTTCTTATTGTTTTAGAAAACCCACGTGACGTTGCTACCACGATACGGCATAATTTAAAGAAAATGAGCTACTTAAGAACATCAAACGTTCTTCGAAAAACACTTTTAACAATATTTTTTTAAAGGAATAATCTTTTTCTTCTGAAAATTAAGCTCGATTAAAAAGAAATCTGTTGAAATACTGAGTTAGTTTCAAGGAAATAAATTTGCAGAGGCATTCAAGATATAGAGGAAATTTTTTTATTTTTAATTCACGGGAAATACCTGGAAAAAAAGAAAGTTCAAATTTCCTTTGAATAAACATTTTTTGATCACGTTCTTCATTCGATGGCGATTTTATCATCTCATTAACGATTTTATTGGAACTTTTATCCACCTTCAAATTTTGAAGTATGAACAATTACATTTTCTAAGTAC
>BGPR01003646.1:99841-128279 GCA_013235015.1 Araneus ventricosus
ATGTACATTACCATAATATGATATATTATGAATAAAATCTGTTGATGCAAGAAATGTATAGTGACTTTGTACTCACACTGTATTTCAGGAATCTAATAAAAGGAGCAGTGAGGACTCACCTTGCTGGTCTGGTTGTGGCACCTGTGCGTCCCGAGGAATGCACTCATCTGCCAGTTGGATATGTTTTCGCCCACCAACAGCTGATCGCACTGGTTGATGTCGATGCCGCTCACGTCCACGTCCACGCTCAGCACGCCCACCAGCCTGTGTGCGGAGAGAGAGAGAACAAAACAATCAATTCCTGGTCAGCTTGCGTTGTTCAAATGATAGGACACTTATTTTCTCCTAAAGCAGGGTTTTCATGAGGCCAATATTGTCTCGACAATAAATTCACGCATGCGCGGAAAGAAGATCAGGCATGCGCAGAAAGAGCGTAATATGGCAAGTTCATTTCCTGCCTGAACAACTATATGCTATTGTAGGACAATACTGTCCTCGCGTAAAATCCACCTTAACGCTTTATCTGCTGCCTGTATGTTAATAGGGTTTTTGATGCCTTGTTTATCGCAAGCTTATTTTGCTGGTTGAAATGCTTATAACTTTCTAAATCTTAATGGTATTGAACTGGAATTTTTGTATAAGTTGCCCTATAAAACTGTAGTTATGAAAAAAAAAATACTCTACGTTCCGCGCATGCGCAGTAAAGCATTATTTAGTAAAAACGCTCATATTGCCTTTACTATGCAGCGCATTTACTTCAAATTTTAATACAATGCTTCTCTAACATATTGTAGAGTATTCCGTAAGTTTCACGAAATATGGCATAAAACTCTGCATTTTATAAGCAAAAAACATGCGAAAAATTTGGGATTTTTTAAAGAAACCTTTATACCTTCCCGAGTATTCATGATATTTTTTATGAAAATGCACGTAATGAATGTGCATAAGAAGCAAAACGATTGTGAAAGTTTCAAAACATTATCAGCTTACTGTAAAACGGGGGTGAGCCCAAATCATTTTCTTCTTCATCAATTTGTGCACGGTCCCCTAAATTTCCTCGTGACAAAATCTTAACTGTAAAATGCGAGTTCCTACGATTGTACTTCCCACGATTATCCGCAACTGACAGTGACCAATGTATTCAAATTAACTTCAAATATTTCGGATGTTACCAATCTTGCAATACTTTTGGCCAGTAATGCAGTTTTTTTATTATTATCTATTATTATAATTAGCCACTATACATCTGGCTGCGAAGCTATAAACTATTCGTAGAAAAAAGAGTCGTGATCTAGAGAAATGAACAGTGGTATAGAATCCAATAAGTCAAATTAAAAAATTTAAAGAATTTATTATTAGAGGATTTAAAATTTTAGTAAGCTACTTGAGGTGAATTAATAATTCCTTTTTTATTTCATAAATTTTATATAAGTTATTAATTGCTTTTAATGGGATTAGAATGACTCGAAAACTATTGAAAGATTTATACTTGAATATCAAAAAGATTTACATTTTCTCAAGAAAACCAGAATTTTATATACTGTCTAACAATTCTGCTCAGTAATTAACTTTTGTGCCTTACATATTATTACTTCAATGGGAATTACTAATTGGTTTTATTAAATTTCATTAAATATTTATTTTCCGTTTTTAAATCTTCAACTAAATCGTTTCTTGTATTTTTCTCGCAAAACTCCCCATATCGTGAATAATATTTGAAAAAGCCAAGCTATTCAAATAAACCAGCATTTAAAATTCATTTCAATGTATTTTAATACTAATGCATCGAAACATTAATTTTTTGTTTGTTATCTTTTACTATTTTTTTAACTCTAATTACTTTATTAAGAATTAATATTGAGATCTCAAAGGAATCTTCTGAGAGTGCCACCGCCTTTTAAAATATCAGATTATTCTTTTTTTTTACCAAAGATAAATTGAATTTCCTTGTAAAGATTAAATAGTGGAATTAAAATTGAAATGATTAGTAAGAATTAAAAGATCGGGATTTCAGCTAAACTATTTTTAATAATTAATTATCAATTCCATGAGGGCAAATTCTTTTAAGAGCTCACTTTTAATCAGATTTTCAAAGTTAGATTAAATGAAAATTTCTTTTTATTGGTATTTTGAGTACAGCTGGTTTCAAAGAACGAATCATATATGTATCGTTATTGATAAGCTAACTTTTTTTTTACATCTTAAAAGAAACATTTTGATAAAAGCAAGGTTTAAACTTTTTACTAACAAATCAATTAAGTTCAGTGTTTTAAAAATATTTTTCGCCTGTCTAACCACTCCACAACTTTTCTACAATTTGTGTTTAAGAGGGTTGTTTATGAATAAATGTTTAGGTTTTTAACCCTTAAAGGCCCGATTTTTAAAAAAAAATGATTTTAAAATGTTTTTTGACTTTCATTTCTTGAATGAAACATGGGAAAAACTTTATAAAAACCCTCTTTTGTTCTAAGTATGGTTTATGGCTAAAAAATAGTTTGAACCCATCGACAAGGCTGGGTTTAAATTAAAAAAATCTCCTTGATAAAGTTCTATAATATCAAACATAGATTATTTTTAAGAGCTAATAATATGGTCAAGAAATTTTCTTCAAAATTATAGAATAAAATATATATCTCAAGCGCACAAACAAAGCAAAAAAGATGCAACCTCAAATGAAAATAAATTTATTTTTATTTTTGTATCAGCACTCAGGTTGCCATCAATATGTTTTAAATTGATTTAATTACATTTTCAGCATGTATTCTACTGGCATCAACAGGCATGAGAGTCTTAGTGTCGTTCTCATGAATTTTAGAGGCCAAAATTGGGTATGTTGCTTAAAGGAAACATTGGGCCTTTAAGAGATAAACTATGTATCCTAGTGACAGCTCTGGTTCGTTGACAGGAGGATCAAATTAATCTTACGCTGTTGGACAATTGCTAAGGACGGATCACAAACTTTAATTAAGCGGGGGTGGAGGCCCAGCTAGATAAAATATTGTTGCTACACTTTTTGGACATTAGAATAAAGATTATTTATTGTTCTGAAAAATATAGATTTTTTAATACAGAAGAATTTGAAATATCTGAAACGTAAATAGTGTCCATTTGATGTACGGAAAAATGTATATGAACGAGAGCAGGTATCTTTGAAGAAGGTGTCAACACGGGATATGCAAACCGTGGCGTACGATGCAACATTCCACACGTTGTGTCATGTTTTCCACAACATTATACAGCAGCTGTCGAGGCAATATATCCCACTTCTCTGTCAGTGAACGGATAAGGGTGTTCAATTCGTCAATTAAATCTCTCCCGTAAAACTTTTATGTGGATCAACAACTCTCCACACGCGTAAAATCCTTTAAATCTCTTATCAGCGTTATCATGTGACGAACAGGCGTGGAAAAAAATCTGAATACGCTCATTTCTTCTTACTGTATCCCTCACTCATTCTATTTTTCCACATTTTGTGGTTACTATGGGTGATTGTGTCATCCATCCTTAGCAATTGTCCAGCAGTGTAATAATGCCTTTATTTTTATCATAAAAATGACATATTCTCCTCAAGAGAGAAATAATAGTGTTACGTGAGTCGCTTGGTGGATGTACGTGAATGTAGTCCAGCAAGAAGGATAATAAAAAAATAATGCTTTATTCCTTGAATTTCCAGCAAAACGCGAATTACAGGCAACAAAACTAAACGGCACTTGTATAAATTAACAACACAAGCAGACAGGATATCACTAATAAAAATCATTAACAGCACTTTCAATAGCGCTCAGCGTATATTAGCTCACCAGTGTGAACTGAAGTCAAAACTCCAAAGAGTCTCACTCCTAGTTTGAGTAGCTCAGTATTTATACCTTTTCCGACAGGATGTGACACCATATAGAATTCTCTCGAAGGTTCTCCATAACTATGTTTTTGGTAGAGATAGGACTATAATTCTCGCATATTCGAGAACCTTCATTTTGTGGCCAATCTCGTCGTCAAGGTCCTGGTTCATTAGCTTGACCTCCAGTAAAATCCACTTTAAAACTATCTTTCCTGCCATAAGACTAACATAGCGAGTGAGCAGTATTTCAGATTCAGACATTAATTTTTGGTGCCCACATCAAAGCAACCATCCATAAAGCCCAAGCCACATTCAGGGGAAACTAGGGAAACTCAATCATAGATAATATTCTCAAATTGTGGGACAGTTGGTAATGTGCTAATGTCATCCCGATTTGCCCTTTGGTCATATGGTGTTCTGTTCTAATCTGAAAAGCCATTGTGATGGTGTGTAGATAATTGTGTTTTGTAGGTTCCGAAATAAATTTTCAAGTTTTCATTCTTCTGTGGATTTTAACTTAATTTTTGAACGTATGGAAAATAGATAAGATTTAACGTCCCGTTTTAAAGCAACACGAGGACTATTTAAGGGCGGATATGGTCATTTTGAACCGCTGTCAGATGACGAGGACGACACCTGGGCTGACACCCCCTCTCCAGAATTCCGCACCACACCAGCGCCATTGATAATTAAAATTGGGAATGTATTGTTTGTTTCTCCCCGGCCATGGTAAATTTTTAATAGTAAATAACTTTCAATCCATATGCTGTTATTTGCATTGTCTCCTTGGCCGGGTGAGCCCTTGTAATGTGAAACTTCTATATATGTTAATATGTATTTAATTTACACCCATGTTGCGGGGTGTAGTTTGTATATATGAGGAAAAACTTTTAATAAATGCGAGTGGGGATAGCGTTCTCCTGCTGCTCGTCAGTTCTCTTCCCCTCCGACTCTTTAATGCCTTAAACCCAGTAGGGTAGGCTGGGTCGGGGTGGGTTGTATAGCACCACACCAGCGCGAGGACGTTTGACCCCCAACGTATGATTTAACATGCAACAGGCCCCATACATGGCAGATATTCAGTGGAATCGGGTTACGAACCTGGGACCCTTCGGCCCCCAAAGCCGAGGGCTTACCACTAGGCCACCACGCCCACACAAACTTTTGGAGTACTTAAAGTAAGACTTCAAAGGACTTGCCGCCTGAAGAGATACTTGGCATGTTGCTATTCATGCAACTTGGTCATTTCGCTATCGCCCCCCAATTTGTACTCCGTTACATCCGCTAATATAAATTTGTTTGCCGAGATCTTGCCACTAAGACACCGCGGTATCTCATATGAAAAATGGATACTAGTAGCTCTGTGAACAGTAGACATCGCGTCCAAAAAATTTTGTTCTTCATCGCATTTTTTAAAGGTTTATCCATTATTTTAGAATTCCAAATTATTTACACTAGTTTCTGCTTTTGTCAGTATTCAGAAAATTATAATTAACTGTCATTTGCCATTATCAGTATTTTTGGAGACATTATGTAAGGAGTTCCACAATGATAACTAACAAAAAATGAAATTGTCGCTATAAATGCGAAAGAAAAAGTTACACAAATAACAGATAATCCTCTTAAAATTCTTATATCATGAACCGTCTGGCTAGAATCGCTGAAAAACACGCAAGAAAAGATGTTAGTAAACACAAAAAACAACCCCCGACATGAAACTATGATTTATCCCTTTTTTCAGAATGCGAATTATTTACACATGTATGTGCTTTTATCAGTGTTCAGAAAACTACAATTAAATTTCTGCTTTTATCAGTATTAACAAAATTACAATTAAATGTCTCGCCATTACCAAAATAACTCAGTGATGTTTTAATGGAGCCAAATTGTCGCCAAACATTGAAACAATTGAAACCACCATCATCTTGAAATAAAAATCTTTACAAATAAGTTGTTTTTAATGACTCCAAGGAATATTAATGCCAAATTTGGAGAAAATCGAACAACACGTTTGATCGCGATTGCATAATAAACAAATGTACAGACAAATAGACAAAATGCCGAAAAATGGTTTTCAATCTCTAATTGGACATTGGACTGCTAATAACTTATGCTTCTGACACCTTGTTGGTCAATTCTCATCAGTTGCTTTATCTTCCACAGTCTTTCAGCCTCATAGCTCTAACCTTTATGAAGTTGCAGGAGGAAATGGCTAAGGGCGTGGTGGGTGTAATGTTCTTTTCCTTATATCGCCGGTCAAAAGGAATCTACTTTCACCTTACGGCTTGAAAGCAGGTTATTTTCTTTCATAGTAAACCAATGGAATTTATGTTTTGTATATCCACAGTAGCACAAAGATATTGCGCAATATTGAAAAATATTCGCAATATGGTATAATATAATATCAAACAATATTGTACAATATTGGGAAACATGTTGTGCTACCTGGGAGAACATGTATTCCAAATTATATAAAACGTTTTATACACTAATATAAATGAAAATTATTAAGAATCAATTTGATATCTTCTTCTTTTAGTGTAGTCAGTCATCTTTTATTAGTTAAAATGTTTAATGGAAAATTGATAAACTGGATGTATTTAGGACTTTGTATCTTTCTTCAAACGACAATTTTAAGTTCCATTTTCATCAACACCGTCAAAAAGAGTCAAATAATTTAGTTATTTACGTTTGAAGAATTATATTAATCTCATCTTATTAAAGAAAATATTGTTGCAAACGTTCTGTAAAGCAAAAGCAGCGTTTTTCAAATAACTCAATTAATGAATAATCTGAACGAAACAAAATGAAAAATTTTGTTCTTCTTCCCGAGAGATTAATTATTTGTTTGATTAAAAACATCTTTGCTTTAAACTTCGAAATGTGTTCTGATAAAAAGATTACACTATTAAGAAAACGAAGAAGAATGATGATTAGAAACAAAGGTAAAACTTTGAAGATACACAGAAAAAAACCTTCAAATATTCTTCAAACAACATAAAAAGAAAGAGAAAATTGGATAAATTTATTTAACATCAAAGAAATAAACAACTTCATAAAACTACTTCGAAGATTAAAAAGGCATTGGGGCAATAAGATGAATTACATTAACCAAGCATAATAAATTTCCAACTCGAAGAATTTAAAAAAAAAAGTTTCGGAATATACACGTTTCAGTAAATTTTTGTTTGTAGCATAATTTTTCTCTTATTTTATTTTTTCATTTATGAAATAAACATTAAGCATTTTTGTTTGATTCTATTACCAAACCAGCAATGAAATTTTTATTTTGTTGTAAGGTAAAAGAAAGTGAAACGTTAACCCATTTTATAAAGAAAATGCTTAAAAATAGTGAAAAGTTCTAAATGTTTGGTTGCAGTACGATTACTAACTTGAGATGTATGATTTACTATTGAAAGTGGGATATCTGAATTCAGAGTACTATTTATCAGTCATTGCTAGAATTTATGTTCCAAATTTATGCTCTAATTTTAATTTTGCTGTAAGCATTTGTATATTCACTATTTTTTTATATAAAATATTAGTGTTTTATGAAAAAATTGTGTTTTATAACTGCGAAAGCATTTAATAGAATAAAGCATCTTATAAAATAAATTTGGCTTGTTATTTTATGTCAAATTAATTTTCTGATAAACTTTATAGACTAGAAGCAGCAGGACTTTTTATCTTCGACGTTATGAGCAAAGTAGCAGCAGAAACTGGGATGGAAGTTCATGCTTTCGAGATTCGGATTGCTATGTATCTTTGATATAAAAGTTGGGTGCAAGTCAAAACCAACAGGATTTAAGCCTGCGATAACAGAATATGATGTCGTGATTTTAAGAAAGATGCGACTATTTTGAAATAATGAAGGAACTGTATAGTAAAATACAATGTCGCCTCACACTTCCAGAGCTTGTCCAGTTTTATATTTGGATAAGCCTGTTTTTAACTTCCCTGTTTTAAGGAACGAACTAGCCGCCTTCGGCGAACAGCTGTTCACTCGTTATATTAATGGCCTGTGGCTTTGCTTGCAAGTTGGCGAAATAAATTGGCGATTGTAGAGGCTGGGGAACTCTGCCAAAATTTTATTTTGCGATATATTTCAAAAATGGAGGTTGGCAGGCGACTATTGATGACATATCTAGGAGTCATAAGTTTCAATATGAAATAAAAATTATTGAAATCGGTCGAGTGGTTGGGGATGAGGGTTCTGTCAAGGTGTTTTTTCCCATAGAGAATGTACAGTGGAGTAGTGCTTTTTCGAGATAATGGTGGGTGGTAGGGGGACAAGCGACCTTTGATGATATATCTAGGAGTCATGAGCTTTCATATGAAATAAAAATTGTAGCAATAGGTCTAGTGGTTGCGGCTGGGGCTCTGTCAAGGGTTTGTACCATAAAAGATTGTACAGTGGAGTAGTGCTTTTTCTCTCTAAAATGGAGGACGGTGGGTAACAGGCGACCACTGATGATATATCTAGTCAAAATCAGTTCAATGCTTGGGGCTGGGGGGACTGTCTCATTTTTTTGCCAAATTATTTTAAATACATAGATGAGCCCCAACGTCGAAGGCCGGCCATTCATGATCACTCCATGCCATGCGATTTTAAAGCTCATACATGTACTAGGGACTTGACATCACTGAACGTCTACTCTACTCCAAACTTGTCAGTGAACGGTTTGCCAGAGTGCACCGCAAACCCCCCTCCATGCACCCAAGCATCTCCCTCCTCATCCAATTCTCACACCGGCCAGCACTCATTCCAAGTGGCGTGGAGTGATGGCAATTTAAAGCGTGACATTCACCACTAGGCCACTCCACTTTTTTTGGAACACAGCATGCCAAAACCTTTCGTTAATGTAAGAATACGATGAGAAATGGTGTGAAAAAGTTGGATTTTCATTCTGTGCACTAGGCCATAAAACTGAAATACTATAGTTGGTTAAGGGGACCGAGCCTCTTTCACAAAAGCGAAAGCCACAAATGGGGAGGAGGAGTGTAGCTGGGAGTCAGTCTGGGGAAATCAGAGCGGGGGGGGACCCGTTTTGAAAGCGGGGGTAGGAGGAGGTGCAATATCCTAGGGGACGGGTTGCCCGTAGGTGATGGTTTTCCGGTTGGCACGGTCCTGTGAATGACCCACCAAATTTTATGGTTGAAAATGGAAACAGTTTGCTAAGAAGCCCTCCAAATGGGTTGGAACAGCCTCATGGTGAATGTCCAGCTTAAAAGAGCTGAGTACCTTCCTCTACACGCCAGAACTGACCGGTTTCCCCACTGATGCTCGGTTTTGGAGTGGAGCACTTGTGAACGACCGAATGTATGATCTTTGATTGAATGGACTTCGAACCAACGTTCTTCCAGTATCGAACATAAGACTCTTCCTGCTGGTCATCTCAGTACTACAACCTGACAGACGTACAGGGAATACTTGTGAGTGAACTTTTTGAATGGAAGAGCTTACTCAATCGCCCTGTCAACTCAACTTACCTGTCTCCTATTGGGCCGACCATTAGTTTGGTATATGACAGCAACCACCGTTTATTCTCGCATTGGTAATAGGGGTGCGTCCAGCCTGCCCTGGTGCTGCTGTTGGTCATTTCAGGGTGGTCCATGGCATCGATGCGCCACTCTATTTGGTCACTTATTAAGATGTGGTGCATTTTCTTGTCAGAGAAGGCCTTCTTCTCGGCGCTGTTGTTCGCTGTTACGTAGAAATCGGGTTGCCAGAGGGTGCCTTCGCCTACCCAGAGCAGTCGACCCGACGGGGTGTACTCCTCGCACTGAATCGTCTCTTCGATGACCGTCGCAAGCATGTCTGCAAGAAAGGAGATGGTAAAAACCAGTGTGTCACTAATATCGATAAAGGAAATGAAGGTGTGTCGTTAAGCTTAAGGTCCAATTAATTTATGCGTGTTCCTTTCAACAGTTCAAATGAACAGTCCTTTTTGCATTTTCCAATGATTTATTTTACAATCACGAACATAAACACATTAACTATAACGAACTTCTCATTAACACAACGTTTTGGATAATAACATTTAGAATTTACCGATTCCATTCTTTGGATCTCACTCGTCCATGTTTTTTCCAGACTAATTGAATTCCCCCTCGCATAGGGAAGGTGCACGCTAAATTTCCCTTTATAGGGATTATTGTAGCCGAAGTCGTCATAGAAAGAGTAAATATTTATTGCTGGAAGTGGTAGTGAATTTTGCTCTATTAGACATTCCGCAGACAATTTTGTTGCATTCCAAATGGTATTTTATTAAAAAATAAATTAGACAAACTCTTCAGAAATTGGAAAATCTCAAAATTTGATGTCTTTAATTTGCAGGTAAATGAGATTTACATATATTCATCGAACTGTTCCCTCATTAAATCATAAAAAAATTCAAAGTAGATAAGGATATGAGAATTGATATTTTATAGGAAAAAACGTGCAATCTTCTTAATTAATATGTCAGTTATTTTAATTATAATTAACGATATAATTAGCAAGAAGTTTAGAAATAATATTTAATTTTAAGCGAAAAAATTAGGTTAAAATCTTTTTCTCCCATTTTTATTTAGCTTGATTTGTTTCATGTTTATAAAAATGAAATTTTGTAATCGGCTCACTTCCTGGAGTGCCTGAAGTTTGAAATTTGGCACCCTTGAGTGTTCTCGATGACAATAAACTACTGTTATATTTTCAGATCTTAATTATCAGCTACTCGATTAATTTTGTTAAATTATGATTCCGTACGAATGGCGCCACCTGAGAATGAATTCGAGAAAAAATTTATTTCAATATTCCGTTATTTATAATAACGAATAATGACTTAAATACGGAAAAGTAGAATATAATTTTAAAGAAATAATTCTACTTTTAAGAGCACTTATAAAAGTGTATTTTTGAAAATTGTTGTGTTATCTTTTTTAAATCTTGTCAACTGAGTATTTTTCTAGGAAATCTGTGAAGGGTTCAATGATTTGTTTAAAACAAACCTTAAGAAAACAGGGTTCAGGGTGCGCACAAACTATTTTATGAATTATATACTCACTGTTATTACACTTGTTAATTATACACTCATAATTATATACACTTTGTTTTCCATTACTCTAATGTATTTTGTACTTATGTACAACTTTCAACTTTTTCATTTTCAACTTCTTGTATTCCTCCTGATGTTCTCTTCTAGGAACATGATTTATTTATCAAACGCTTTTTCTTTCTCGCACTTGACTTTTCTACATATACCATTAAGGCGAGGAGGGACATTCAATTGAGTATTTTTCTAAGAAATCTGTCAAGGGTGCAACGATTTATTTAAAACAAACATTAACAAAGCAGAGTTCAGGGACACATAAAATGCATACAAACTGTTTTATGAATCATATGGTTTTATGAGACACTCTTTGTTTTCTATTACTCTAATTTATTTTGTAATCATATACAGCTTTCAACTTTTTCATTTTCAACTTCTTGTATTCCTCCTGATGTTCTCTTCTAGAAACATGATTTATTTATCAAACGCTTTTTCTTTCTCGCGCTTGACTTTTCTACATATACCATTAAGGCGAGGAGGGACATTTAATTGAGTATTTTTCTAAGAAATCTGTCAAGGGTTCAACGATTTATTTAAAATAAACGTTAACAAAGCAGAGTTCAGGGACACATAAAATGCACACAAACTGTTTTATGAGACACTCTTTGTTTTCTATTACTCTAATGTATTTGGTAACCATATACAACTTTCAACTTTTTCATTTTCAACTTCTTGTATTCCTCCTGATGTCCTTTTCTAGGAACATGATATATTTATTAAATGCACCTGGTTAAAAAATACAGAGCTATAAGGACGCAGCTATGAAACCGGTAACCAACTTTTGAACTTTGAGCCATTGGCGTTTCTGCCAAACTTTACAGAAGATATTTTAACATTGCATTTTTCAAAATTATTTTTTGCATTAAATACAACCTTTAGTAAAACGAAATGGAGCTGATTCAATTTTGCATCTCAAACCATGCATGCTTAGAACCAGAAATCTCCAAAATGGAGGTTGATTCATTCCCGACTGCATATCTATCTAGAATTCTCGTTTCAATAGCCCTATATTCCCGATGTTTCTTTTAAAACAAACCATCTCTAATTTGACAGATGTTATAAGCTTCCGCTACTCTTAAATTATGATTTTTACCAACCATTCAACGGAAGAAAGAAACATCGTCAAATGGAACAATGAGTGTAATGAAAACTAATGACCATTAGTTTCCCTTTGACTCTTTCGCCCACTCAATTATCTTGATCCTTTCGAAAACAAAGGATTACCGAAATTACGTAAATGAGAAATAATTTATTTTATGACTTGTATACATTATATTTATTTTGAAAAACAGCTGCTTTCGGAAGACATTTCGGAGGGATATGCCGGGAGGATTATGTTATGAAACGTTTCGATACTGAGGAAGTTCCGAATAATATCAAATTTCAAAAATGTATTTGATATGTAAATCATTCTAACAGTTTTTAATTTACTATGTGGGGGTCCTTTATGGGTTTAATAAATAATCCAAATTAGTGTAACAGTTATTTATTTTAGGTTTATGTTACACACAGACAGTCCACGAAAATAGTTTCAGAAATGGAGCAAATATAAAGAAGAGAATTGTTCATGGGTCGCAACTGTCTCCATCGCTTGATCTCATCTAAAGTCCAAAGCTCCAGAGGGCGCTGTTTCTGACGTCAGTCTCAATCAGTTATGGTTAACGTTCCAAAAATGACTACAACAATGCTTTCTATATAAGACATTCGAGCAATTAGGAAGACGATTAAAATGATAATGTAATAATTCGTTTTAATTATTTTAACACCTCCTCTAAAACATTAAAACATTTTGATAAACAAATCGACAAAAATTTAGATAGGAAATCAGCCGGAAAAAAATCCAAACGGATTTTGAATACTGAAATTCCATTTTATAATGAAATAAAAATCCCAAAATCGATATTTAAGAAAAAATATTCAGTTATATATTCATTTGACGAAGCAAAGAGATTTTACTCCATACACAATATTCAAGACTATATCGAAAACTCAAAATTAGATACACAAGCTCTTACTTTCGTCGTAGTGAGATGGGTATTTTTCCAACACTCTGGACACGAGGTCTACTTTCTGAACGAGCGAATCGAACAGGTGGATGGGCAGACTGACCACTATTTGCTGGTGGGGATTGTTGGCACATTCGACACCGCTGAAGCTGCCTACTAATTCTATAGTGTCCAGCAGCTTGTCTAGCGACATCTCCTCCATATCCTCCGTAGCCTGCAGGAAGAAAAAATGAGACAATTGTAGCAAATGATCAATAGTGTTACTAGTGTTACTAAAAGTCTGAACTAATGATAATGTTAATAATACGTAGGTGGTTCAAAAAGTAAGGTAACAAGTCCTCTGAGAGAAAAATTTTATTCACGGAATCAAAGAGATAGACAAAGGTATAAAGGCCCTGGTACATAGTACTAATCCACATAGTCACCATGGTTGTTGAAGCATTTGTGCCATCGGTAAAACAATCTATCGAAACCCGCATAGAAGGAATCAGTGTCCAGGTCGCAGAGTCACTTAACGATGGCTTCCTGAACTTCGCCATCGTCTTTGAACTGGCGAAATGTCATGTACCTCTTCAAAGATCCGAAGAGATGAAAATCACTTGGTGCTCGATCAGGGCAATGGCTTTAATTGTCTCGCACATCTATTCTGCCTATTTCAAATTTATTGCACCAAAACCACACCTGTTTTCGTGACATACACTCTTTCCTTAAACTTCCACTAGTTGGCAATAAATTTCATCTAGGGATGTTTTCTTTAAACGCAAAAACATTATTACTCTTACACTGATCATGCATCCATCAACGCCGCCATCTTCTAACAGCGATTTCGGGGAGGGGCTACGTCACAACTAGCTCGAATTACCGGTGGCGGTTGAATGCTGTGATTGAATATTCTATTTAGACATGGAATTTAATTCGCATCCGGAATTTGTGCACCCGTGAAAGCTCTCTCTCAATAGTGTCATTCATTAATTCATTCACTGCCCACTTCGAACCAGCCTGCCAAAATTGGCTTAAGACCTTACATGGCCCGGAGGGGAAGTTTTTCCAATTAGTTTTAAAAAAAGTTTACATTCTACACCGAACACTGGCGGACAAAATTACATCGAAATAAATTAAAAAAACAATACTCAGAAACAATACATCAATTGTCAGGGTGTAGAAACAGCAATAGATTAAAAAAACACCAAACAATAATTTAAAAAAGTCGATTTAAATCCAAGCACATAAAACACCCACCCAAACAAACACACCAAGACAAGACGGAAACAGCCAAGAAATACAATTTCAGTATTATAACAATTCCCTCTCCTCAGAAAATAGAACTCCAAAAGTCAGTCAGACCAAACCAAAATGCGAAGAACAAAGTAAGGTAGTCAGTCACCGGAGGTCGAAGGCGCAGGTCAGAGGCGGTATCATACACAGCAAGCAGATCGGAGACCCGCCAGTCAACGCTATAAGAACCCGTTACCAAATCAGCCACAGCGCCCCCGAAACGAACCACATCGACCATTCCAGAGATCAAATAATCATAAAGAAAAGTTTGTAGAAAGCTAAAACACCTTAAAAAATGGGACAAAAGTGATTAAAATGACACAGTTAAAAACAACAAAAAAAAATCTAAATAAAAAATCTGCTGGAGTTAAAATTTGAAGCTAAAAGTTTAAAAGCTTAAAAATAAAGTTTTAACCCAGACGATCACAGATAGCTTCTCTAATGTTAAAACAAGAGATCAGCTTGTCACGATTAATTTTGCAAGACAAAATGTTTTCGAGCCACAGTGGCTTAGCACTATCAATAGTGTCAATAATAAATTTGAAAAACTATTATTAGTAATAGTTTTATATTCTGAGCATTTATATTACTGATGGTGTAACCGGGGTGGAGTGCGTATGCTTTCTTTTTCCGAGAAGTGATAAGGAACAAATGAAATGACGTTTTATTAAAAGACCGACGTGAGAGATAGTGGGGATGGATCCTGCTATTCGCATTAGGGCCAGTTTTCCCTTCCTTGTTCTGTGTCGCTCTCAGTCTGTCGTTTTACAATGTATCAAAAAACAACTACATATCAACTGTTTTGAACTCCTTCCAGTTCCTTTCTTTAGTACAAAATAAAATGAATGACTTTTGCACTTTTTAAATAACATTGGTATAACTTTTTAAAGCATTACTTATTGATTTATAATTGAAAATCATAAAATTAGTACACTCAGTCACTTATAAAGTTTTTATTAGGCGGTTTTGTTACTTGTGGAGTTTCACTTTATGTTAGAACTGCTTCTTTAATATTATTCATCTTTTGCTCGGATGTTTATTATTTTTTTCATTTTACGGTACTTTACCTTCAATCTGTAAGTAAAATAAATCCCATGCAATATAATGCTGAAATAAAGGAAACTTGACACTTAGCGTAATTGGAAAAGTTCCAAAGTTTTGTAGTCTAGATTTCTTAACACTTTTAATTTTATATAATTTTTTTACGTGCTATGAATTAAAGGTGGTGACGTTCTAATGCGTCAGGCAGAATTAAATACAATTGTGGTGTAAACTGTCAAAATATCAGCTGTTCTAGTTCTTTGTATCTTATTGGCTGTAAGAACAGTCTGATTGTGTTTCATTGGATAGTAAGAATGTGTTCTGATATTTCTTCTGTCAACCCAGAATTCTATATCTTCAGAATGTTCTTTTTTGCATTTGTCAGATATAGAATTCTGGGATGACAGAAGAAATGTCAGAACACATTCTTACTATCCAATGAAACACAATCAGACTGTTCTTACAGCCAATAAGATACAAAGAACTAGAACAGCTGATATCCTGATAGCTTACACCACACAATCACAAATTCTGTTTTCTTTTGAGATTTCTAGCTTTATTTTAAATTTTACAGTAAAAACTTCAATAGATATTCTCTAGGAAGTTCCTGCATTAAAGGTAGTGCTTTAAAAAAAATGGCTTTCATCTTTTTTACATATACTATTAAGCTCAAAAAAGTTCCAGAGCTTTTTAAATATTTTTTCAAATGCACATAAAATAAGTGAAAAGTATCATGTGACCGACTAGTCAGAACAGGTTTCATCCAGTTCAAATACATACAGCGCATGCGCGTAGCTCGTGAATGCAGTTATTCAAAACTTCCCGTTGCAGGTGAAGCCCAAATTGTGCTCCATCACGATAAGTCGCCTGCTGACAGTACCCTACTGGTGTCAAATTACCTGTCAAAACATCACATTTCAGTACTTCCACAAGCATCACATTACCCTGATCTCGATCCATGTGACTTTTTCCTCGGATGAAAAATTTGATTAAGGATCAACGATTCTCAAGTCCCACAGAAAAGCAACGAGGAAGAAACTGTAGGATGTAGCAAAAGGAGCTTACAATCCGCATTTACATTTTTATATGAAGGATGGCGAAAGTGCGTAGTTGCACATTGTAGGTATTTCGAAGGAAACACGAAATTCTGTCTTCATCTTCCGTAATAAAATAAGTTCCGGAACTTTTTGAACGTAGTAGTATGTGGAATAAACTGAATTTTAGAGTGAAGAGAAATAAGATGTAAATAAAAAAAAATTAACTTTTCCATCCTGTTTCTTTTCTTTAATAACCTATTAATGACCAAATTAATTTAAAGCATATATTTTAATAAATTTCTATTAAATTATACTTAAAACACCAAGACTAAGTTAACTGTGAAGTAAAATTAATTTCGGAGAAACATTTTTTTGATTTACTTCCTTTTATTTTTTAGAACAAAATAAATAAAAATAAAAAATATTAATAAATAAATTAATTTAAATTAAAATAATTTAATTAATAAAAAATTTTTTTTAAATTTTTTTTCAAAGAAAAAAAATAAATAAAAAAATCAAAAAGTTATTTAAATTTTTTTCCATAAATATTAAAGACATTTAAAACATAGTAAAGTATCAAAAAATAAAAATAAATTTCTAATTCTTTGCATTACTTCAAAAATAAATCAAATGAAAAATTAAAAAAATTCGAAATGGCGACGCCTTGATTTCAAAATCTGGTTAACTGGTGGTATATACCTATTGAAAACAGTTTTGGAGTCTGGAAATACCTATTGACTTTATAGACAAAGCGAAAAAGAAACAATGGAATGCATTCTGTTCACGGAATCTAAATGTTACTTTGTAGAGGGATGAGACTCATATTTATATGGAATGCCGCTGTTGAAGAATTAATTCAATTTCAGGAACCATTTTTATTAGATGGCTAAGTTCCACGACACAGTACATTAAAAGGTACAAGATGCAAGACAGAGAACAACAACACAAGACAAGTACACAGAAGAAGAAGAGAGTGAGGCATCGTGGGAAAAACCCGGATGGCTCTAGTAGCGCCATCTACCATAAGGAGGAGAAGGCAGTGAATTGTAACCGCTACAACTTTCCAATAAATAGGAAGCTGGGCGTTAAAGGTATAATGGTACGTTCTTTAATTGGTATTTTTTTTAATGAACTCAACTCCTGCTCACGTGATACCTATAAAATGGCCCGCGTTATTTCAAATTTGGAATCCACTGTACAAAGTGCAATTTCTGCTTATAACCTTAAGAATAATTCGCTTGCTATTAGAAATATTTTTTAAATTTCATATCTTTGTTAATATTATTACAGTCGTTGCATAAGGAATGCAATCGTTTTTTGGATTGTTTAAAAATCAGTTCTTAACTTTGTTTCTTTTATTTAATATCGTTTTCCATTTACATTAGAATCATTTGTGTTCCTTACCATTAGTAGAGTAAGTCCAATCTGAATTGCGTGGGGTTCTTTGAGTGTATTGTTATGAAAATCGTCCAGTGTTGGTGTACGGTGTAAAAAGTCCAACAAGTCAAATAATGGAGAACGACGCTTTATTCAGGAATATTCCGGAAAAGGCGAAGCTCAGGAAGCAAGGAAAACAGTACTTGCCAAAATTAGCAACACAAACAGACAACAAATCACTAATAATAACAGTAACAACACTTTCAGTGCAGCTTGATGTCTATCAGATGACCAACTCTCACTGCGGACAGAACTCCATAGAAAGATTCCAAAGACCTTCAAACACACACATACTCCAAAAAGATTATTCCTTATTCGGGTACGCCGGTATTTATAATCCTCCCGAGAGGACGTGGCGTGGAATCATCTGGAACAATCTGTATACCTCCATTGGCAATAGAGATGGGAAGAAAATTCTAGTATTTTCGGGATCCTACATTTTGCCTTCAAGGGTGGGATTAATGGCTTCCATTCCCACGACATAGAATCTTTGTAAATGTCTCTTTCCAACCATAAGATTAGCATTGCTGGAAAGCGACATTACAAGTTCGTAACAGTATAATACATTTATTAGTTTTTTTAAAAATTGTTTATAGGATTAGTCTTTATTTTTTATAAGTTACTTAATAAACTCAAACACCAGTGTAAAACGAAAATCTTTAAGGCTTGAAAGAGTACGCATTTTGATGTAGGGTTAGGAATTGCTTATCTAATTTTCAATGTCTATATTTTTATTAACCTTTCAGTATTCGCGCGTATGTACGAAGTATTTATATCGTGCATCGTTTTACATATTTATATCGTATTATTTTACAAAAACAAATGCAGCTTTCATTTATGTAATCTGTATTTATTATCTTTATACTAAACAAAGAATATATAAATAAAAATTGCTCTAAAGTTTATAAAAGAACGATATAAATATGTAATACGATG
Organism: Araneus ventricosus; assembly: GCA_013235015.1. Lineage (NCBI taxonomy): Eukaryota > Metazoa > Arthropoda > Arachnida > Araneae > Araneidae > Araneus > Araneus ventricosus. The sequence continues at coordinate 118,503 of BGPR01003646.1, forward strand.
CACAACATAAGTATCTCCTGCACACCCACAACTACCGGAGGGTTACCATTGGACTGTTACGAAAACTGTACTTACAAAACTTACGACTGTACAAAATTTAAAAAAAAGTTTTATACATCAATATTTTTTTCTAACAGCCAAAAAACCGAACAATAATACAATTTTTCTACACAAAATACGGTTGTATAAAATGCAAACACGGCGTAAGATTCTTCGGACAGATGCATTCGGACTTTTGAAGGTTTATCAAAATCATTGGGTCGAATTTTTTTTGACAATTTCGTATTAATATTATGCATTATTTCGTATGCAAAGTGCTTCTTTTTTCAGTACGTTGAATAAGAGAAAGTAAAAAAAAAAAAAATGAGATTTAAAGTAACGAAAATGATATTTAATGTTATTCCCGAAGAAAACTATTTTAGGCTTTTTAATAGTTTTGTTTCAAACCTAAATAACACTCGAATTATCCTTCGCAGCGATGCTTCAGTTTTATACATCCAATATTACTCAATTTTTCGCTTATAGTTTCTTAAACTTCTGTAGAATAAAATACTGCTTGAGGGATTTACGAATATGAAATGAAATGCCATTGGAACTCGTATAAAAGTTTGAGCTTTCGCAAACTGTAATCCATTTTCTGTTTCCATATAAATGTTTAACCGGAAAAAGTTTCAGTTTTAACACATTTGCCATAAAAATTCCGTAAGAAATAAGCGTCAGTTTATGAAATTCAATCATTTTCTTTCGGTAAACATATAAGAATTTTACGGATTTCTAAGCATAAATATGAACATATAAGACATAAAAAACTAGAAATATTTTGACGTGTTTATTTATTCCTGGCCAGTTAGTTCACTTGCAAAAAATGTATTTAGATAATAATTTGTTTGTACTTTAACGTATGAAGAAACAGAAGATGCTAAAAAGTCAATGCCAATATTTTATGGTTAAATAAATTTTAAAAATGGCAACTGAAAATTAAAGTCTTAAAACAGAATTTTGAATTTTAAAATTGCTGTATTCCTTTGAAAATCTTTGACATGTTCGATTATTTAAGAGAAAGATGCATTCATATATCAGAAAGAAATTTACAAACGATAGAAACAATTTTATTATTATTATCAAATTGTTTATGTTAATATATATTTGTTCATGTATATTTTCAATATATCTATAATATAAAACAGAAAATACATGTGTCTGTCCGTCTGTTGGTCGATCACAAGAACTCCTAAACAGTGAATGGTAGCGACATGAAATTTGAACACGACATTCTGGGGTGCATTTATAGGTCAACTGTGCTATTTAGAACTTTCAGAATTAATTAATTCTTAAGATATTCAATTAAATAACGAAAATTAATCTATTTTAAGCATATTTATTAAAAGTTTTTCGCCAATAACACAGCAATCCAATGACTCAGTTAATTTCCTATCCTTACAAGATGCTTCATTTAATTTTGACAAACATTTAAATGTTCGTAAAGAGTGTGTAAAGCCGTTCAAGGTTATTGAGTCCTGTTCCGAAGGAAGAGGACTCAAGGAGAAAAAGAAGGAACACTATCTGGTGTTTCCCCGATCAGGCACACAGACACCAAATAGAAGATAATGGTATTTCGGATAATGGTAATAATAACCATGAAATGAAGGAGCTTCTGTTTCCGACGTAGTAAGAATGGTGAAGGAAAAATGAAGTCCCAAAGATTGCTAGACTCGTGCCAGGTGGTTCAAAGTGTGGAGACAAAAGGAAGCTGGCGAGGGGTCAGACGATATGGGAGAGGACGAAAATAAATGAACGAAAGATGCTGATGCGAAACACTGTTAAATTAAGTTTAAATTGCTGCAAGTTCATAAGCTCGGAAAATATTTTCAATCCAAGCAACGCCCGGAATATCAGCTAGTTTATTATATAATAACAAAATGAGATGATAGAAATGGTGTCAGCTTGCTCCAACAGCAATCTAATACCAACTGGTAAATAATTCCCACACATAACTAGAAGCAATCGCAACACATTGAAAATAACAACATTAAGCCTTCGGGCAGTTTAAAATGCCATTCAGCTTAGAATTAAAAACTTTTAACTTAAATTCAGAGAAGATTTTGAGCCAATCTCATTTTCAGCGAATTTCAAATATACTGGTTGCATTACGAGTCCTTTGAATGAATATTCAAGCGACACCAAGAAAATTTGTCAAGATACAATGCGAACGTTCGCTTTAAAATTTAGTTCATTAACATCCCAGCGAACGCTGCCCTTAAGGGCACTAGGTACGCAAGTAAAATTAAATATTATGAAGCGGGTCATTCACTACTAGGTCATTCCACTTTTTTTGGCATACAGCATGCCAAAACCCTTCCTCAATGTAAGAATCCGATGAGAAATGGTGTAGATCGGCGAAAACGTTGGATTTTCATTCGGCCCATTAGGCAATAAAGCTGAAATACGATAATGGTTTAGGAGGACTTAGCCTCTATCACAGGGAGGAGGAGGAGTGTGTGTGGGAGTCAGTCTGAAGAAATCAGGGAAGGGGGCCCGTTTTGAAAGAGGGGGTATGTGGAGGCGCAGTAGCCTAGGAGATGTAGTTGCCGGTAGGTGATGGGTTTCCGGTTGGCACGGTCCGACCTATGAATGATCCACTAAATTTTATGGGCTGAAGATGGAAGCGATCTGCTAAGAAGCCATCCAAATGGATTGGAATAGCCTTATGGTGAATGTCCAGCTTAATAAATACGCATGCGCAGTAAGAACAGCGTTACCGAATGTCGCGAACTGTAGCAATTCAGTCAGAGCTGTGACACTGATATGTGAGCATGTGTCCACGACCCCAAACTAAAAAAACCCTTAATGAATAGCTAGAAATTAACGTAAATGTTTATCCTTTGTGTGCATATGTTACTCTTTTTCTAATGTAAAAAAATTTAAACTGATTTTAAAAGAGGTAGCTGGTGTAATAATGCAAATAACTTATAACGAATTACAAGTAGAGAGAGAGAGAGAGAGAAAGTAAGATTATGTGTAGTGTCACGTCACTACTATTCAGATGACTAACTTCAGCTGTTGTCAGCAATTGCAGTAGTATACAATAATTCTTTAGGTAATTTGATAAGTCGTGTTTTAACAAAGTACACAAACATAAAAATTTTTACAAGCCAAAACAAATTACGATTCACTAGACATTGACTTTTAATTAAACACAGAAATAACATTTAAAAAGCAAATAAAAAATAAATAGTTACAAAAGTTACATTGAAACATTAAAATAACAAATGCGATAAAATGTAACTTCATAACGTTTCATATTCCGTTATCCATTATACACAGATTGCATAAGTGTTTTTGCAATAATTTCTAGTTTATATATGACGCATTTATGATTTTATAATTAAATATTATGTGGCTTTAATACTTCGTATATAAAGAAGGGTTAGACAATGCGTGGAATGTATAGAATTTCTTTCTTAGTTTCATTCTGGGATTCTACACACGACATGGGCATTCTAATAATGTCACGACATGAATAAGTAGTAAATGCCCAGGTCTTGTGTGGCAATTTTTATACGTTTTATGTCATAGCTTGTAGTTGTATTCATGACATTCTCGCATATTTCTGTCATTCCGTGCATATTTGTAATGCAGCAAAATTACCTGCATCATCTCCTGGGAAGATTCCTTTAATTAACATTCTTGAATTTGGATTAAAAACTGATTAAAGTAGTTTCTATTGCATATAAACGAGGATCTTTGTACTAAAATTAGTGCCCAGCTGATTTGGTTTCTACGAGGATGGATCCAAAAAAAAGTTTACAAGGATGATAAAAAAAATTATTAACATTGGACAGAAAATGCAAAAGGGAATTAAGAGACATACTTGCCGATGATTTTTCCACATAATCACCAAATATATTTAGGCATTTATCTGAACGCAGGACCAACTTGTTTAACCCGGCTGGCAGAAATCACACCCTGTCCATTGAGCCAGTTCTCGACAACTGTTTTCACATAACTCTCTGAAGAGAACCTTGTTCCAGATAAGTGTTTAGAACTCAGATTGGGTGCCGAATCTGGGTTGTAAGAGGGTAGCTCCAGACTTCGCACTTCAATTTTCGCATCAATTCTTAAGTTTTGCGAGCAGTATGGGTATTTTCATGCAGGAGGATGACACCATCATTCAAGACGCCAGGGAGATGGCGTCGGATAACTTCACGATGGCCCAATGATTATTTCCTTTTTCCGAAATTGAAGGAACACTTACATGGAACAAGTGATATGAAAACAATTGCTGAGAACTCAACTGTCTTTCTGCCGAGTCGGGTTAAACAAGTTGGTCCTGCGTTCAGATAAATGCCTAAATAGATTTGGTGATTATGTGGAAAAGTGTTCGGCAAGTATGCCTCTTAATTCCCTTTTGTATTTTCTGTCCAATGTCAATAAATAATTTTTTATTAACCTTGTAAACTTTTTTGGATCCATCCTCGTAAAATGGCCTAAAAGTTATTCTCCCTCCTCCAAGGGAGTGGTTAGAAGGCTAATTATAATATTGTAATTAATTGTTCTACGAGGATGGATCCATAAAAAAATTACAAGCAGCAGCATTTGAAAAGTATTATTGTGGAGGAAATATTTCCTCCCAGAGTGGAGACAGATGGCGCTAGTTGTCTTACAGCGGTTGAGCGGGTAGGTAGTGTAAATTTGCAGACGCATCAGGGAGATTAAAATGACAAGGCGTTTAGAAAAGTGGTCTTGCTTGCGCCACTTTGACAAGGGTACATGAAACCATCCGACGCAAACGCCCTCGCATGTTGAGTGTTGGTGTCAACCTCCTGCATGACAATACCCATACTGCTCGCAAAACTCAAGAATTGCTGCAAAACTTGAAGTGGGAAATCTGGAACTATACAGCCCAGATTTGGCATCCATTGACTATTTCCGTTTTCTTTATTTGAAGGAACACTTGTTTGCAGCAAGGTTCTCTTCAGACAGTCATGTGAAACCAGCTGCCGAGAACTGGCTCAACGAGCAGGGACGTGATTTCTGCCAAGCTGGGTTAAGCAAGTTGGTCCTGCGTTCAGATAAATGCCTAAATACATTTGGTGATTAATGTGGAAAAGTGATCGGCAAGTATACGTCTTAATTCCCCTTTTGTATTTTCGGTCTAATGTTAATAAATTTTTTATTACCCTTGTAACCCTTTTTCTGGAACCACCCTCGTATATCCTATGAAACACGCATGTAAAATCATGTTGCTGAACTTAATACTTAGAGTTCTCATAATCGCCTTTTTAGAGATTTTCGCCCTTTCAAAGCCCCGCAGATGTCAAATAAAAATCTGAGGTAGTCATTGTTAATGAATTGAAACAAAAAACTTACCAGCTAAACTTGAATTTCTTTGCTTAATCGGTTCGAAACCGCATCCCACCCTGTTTCACATAATTGTTTTATGGTGGGTAGATGGGTGAGTAACATTTTAAGATCACAGTTAATTCTTTTGGGTCCTAAGGAACATGTGCACCAATTTTTGTTCGATGCGGTCAAAGGATGTTGAAGTCAATCATACATGTAAAAGGTTTGTTTCACATATTTTTATTTCTCGTATCTGTTTTATACAATATCTGTACAACAGTTAAAAACCTATTCATTCAGTATGGATATTAGTTACGCATGAAGACAGTAAGAAAAGATTTATTGACATAGAGATTAATATTTGTACATAGTTTGACTTCTCCAAACTTTATGTTGCAAATTATTTGATAATGCTTTTTGGGGCAATATGTCTATACAAGAAATTTATTACTTGAAATAGAGTGATTAGTTTTGTAAGCATATTTAATATTTATGCCTGACTTCAACTTATTGTTGTTATAACAGTGTATGATATCAGATGAGTGGCAACAGTCAGATGTTGACTTACTTTGAATTTGATTTAAAATTGGAGACGAGTACGAGTACGGTTGAACGTTGTTACGTTGTACGCAGATACCGAGTGTAATAGTTGTTTTTTAGTATTCTAATAAATGTTTGTTTAGTCTTAGAAAAAGTATTATGAATGTCAATCAAAAAGCCAATAGTTTCAAAATTTGCTTTAAACGCTGTTACAAGATAAGACAAAATATATAAAACTTCTTGGAAGAAGATATTGTACTCGAAAGCTTCACTATTGACATTTGAGACTCCAAAGCAATTCAATGAATATTATATCAAATAAATTATACTTTGTTATAGAGAATATTGAAAATAACCCTATTAATCATTTACGCTATTAGCACAAGATATTGTACGTTATCCTCACGGTGTCATTCGATATTCTGAATACCGCACAATATCGTGAGGATATCGTAGCAATATTGTACAGCATCTTGTGCTAATAGGGAACTTCTTTGAAAAAATAATTTTTATTTTTTATAGTATTGTAGCTTAATCAATCAAAAGATAATTATAATTCATTCAAAAATATTTAATTCTTAACAAAGAAACTTATAGGCTATCTCTTTGAGACCTTATTTGAAGGTTGAACTTTACCACATGGAAGCGAAATCACTCTTTAAAATATATTCCACGTAGTTTCCTCACAAAAAAATTGTGTATAAAAATGCATCAATCATTTTCATCATGCTTGGGTGAATAATAAATAAAAGTGATTGATGATGAAATTATTGAAATTAAACAGACTTAAAAAATTCTGAACTCATAGACTACTTGAAAGAAAGGTTTGTTGAAAAAAAATTTTAGTTATCTTACCAAAAAATGCGCCGAGGTCAAGAAATACCATTCACTTCAAACTATCGTTATTTTTTATCGATAATGTCAAAGAGAACTTCTCAATATTATTAAGAAACTCTTTTAGTAATTTCAAATATTTGACTGTGTGTCTCGAATTTTGTTTTATTTAAGATTTTAACATATTTCTGGTAAAATACCATTTAGCTTTAATAGTTAGTAAATTCTTTATCCAATGGTTCTCCGAAAAGCTTTGAAATTCTGATTACGAACATCTAAAGATAATTTCGATTATTTACGAGCAAATTGTACCGAATGAAAATCTACTTACTTTTGCAAACTAACTTGATGAAATGTGGTAATAAAATAAAAATATTTAAATTTCAATGCCATTTCTTTATGTTTATCTCGAACCATGACGAAATTAAACAGAGATAGCAGATTCTAGGAAATGACAGAATGGTCGAAATACTCAAATTGAAAGGCGTCTGACGAAAAGCCTTGGCTCAGTTTAGTTGCGAGCTAAAATTGTTATCTATAATTTGGGCAACAATAGTGACCTCCATGAGCAGTATTATTTTGAGTGCTATAGCTTTCTCTGTGAAATATTTGGTTAATTACAACTAGCCGCCTTCGGCGACCAGCTTGTTCGCCGGGAATATCATTTCAAGTGACTCTTGCATCATTTTATATTCATGGTTCTCTCAACAATGTAATTTTAAAATTCAGATTGTGGTCGATATTTAACCCATATTCTATTAGTGACCTTGGACCTCTTCTGTTCATTGTCTAAATGAATGTTCCTAATAGAGTCAACTAACTGACCATGTCATATAACCTCTAATTCCATGCTCTCGGCACTATCTTCACATTCTATAACCTCTTGTAAAATATGCATTTGGAACATAAAATAACGCAGAAGATTTTATGGTCAGTGGCATATTAGCTGGATTAAAATATGCTGAGAAAAGAATGAAAACATAGCAACCATAACCATTCAGCTTACTGGATATATTTATTAATGTAAGCAAAGATATTAAAGCAAAATATATTAATTTTTATCTCGGATTATAACAATGAAAGAGAAATATGCAATTAAATATTTGTTTAAACAATGAAAACGGTTTGAGTTGCGTTGCAACAATGAAAAGTATTGTTGCAAATTATGCCAAAAAATATATTTAAGAGGTTATTAAAATTAGAGAAAAAAATTTATGGCAACTTAATTGATATCATTGATAAATTATTTTTTTGCACTTTCAGATGGTTTAAAAATGATTTTTGTGCTGTAATATTTTCGGGATTTATTAAGGAAAAACGCCAAAATGTCGTTTAATTTGTAATTAATTAAAATTTTTATTAAAATTTCGAAAAGGGCTCCGAGGTGCACATTCCCATCCTCCAAAGTATGTTTGTGCCAAATTTCGTAGCTCTAAGTCCAGCGATCTCCCTTGTAGGGGACAAACACACACACACATTCTCTTTTATTATTAGTAGAGATGGGTAGTATTTTGCTTGGCTTTTATGTAATTTCATCTTGTTTATTTTGCCTCATTTTGAAAATATTTTTTTTTATCGTCACGTATTTCCAAGGCTATTTTGGTTGCAAATAGAGAAAATCCTTTACAGCACAACATTAATTATATCCGAAAAACCGAACTTTAATTTCTAGATGGCTCATTAAACAGTTTGCTTCCTTAATAATCGTACGCTAGAGGGTTTGGAAAAACTGTGTTAAAAATATCGAAAAAATAAAACAATCTATTTTGTTCCTAAGACCTTTCAGCTTCTGGAATGGATTAAAAAACGTAAAACCTTACATATATGTTAATCTCAATTCCGAGAGCCATAAAACAGGATTTTTGAAGAAAATTGCGTTGAAAGAATGAGCCAAAAGGAAAAACTCTTCCTTCTTTTAATACTCCTGTCTACTTTAATTTCTTTACAACTTTTTCGAATAGCAGTCATTTTTAGTTAAGTACAAAAAGAAGAAATTTTCAATGACTGCATCTGGCAACTCCGCTGTATCTTTGTAAAGAATTCTTTTTCGGTACTTAAGAGCTCTACTTTTTTCATTTACCAGTTTCTACTCAGACGCAAATAAAATTGTTTAAGGGTGATAAATTTCTAGGATTGACGCCGAGCGCATTTGTTCGTTTGGAACAACGCTCATTTACCATCTTTTCTTTAATGCCAGGCCTCATTAAGGAAAAACAATTTAGTGTTACAATAAACAGATGCCAAAGATTCTTTTAACGCCAAGCCATTAGAATGCTTTAGAAACTTAAACTTTGCTTCGTTTTCTGAGAGCATTGAATTTTATTATAGAAGAATAAGTAAGCAAAATTTAAAAACGATTGCATAATATTTTGTAAAGCCTTTATAATAATAATACTGAACAAGAATTCTAGCTTTTAAATTTGCTTTAATGAATAAAATCCACATGGCTATCATTTATATCTTCTCGTGTACAAAATATGCACAGATAAAGTATAGTAATCGTCGGCAAATTTATCTTCAAGATTTTGACAAATTTTCACATTTTAACCTTCCCTGAGTCCGTAAAACACATTTTTGGAAATACGTCTGTCTGTGAATGCGATAACCCAAATCACAAAGAGCTTGGCGGAAGAAATTTGGTATACGGTATTGCACCAATTTTTCATTCCATATAAACTATGCGTAGCAAAAAAGTATTTTTTTAAAATTTAAGGTAACGTTTCAGAGTTTTTTTATATAGTTTTCACCTATTTTTCAAAAATAAAAAAATTGTCTTTAATACTAGTAATCATCCTCTTAATCTATAGATTAAACCACGAACTACATTTATAAAAGAAAGTCGAATTGGCTGTCGGAAGCAAAGACAGCAAGACCAGAAACCTTGGACTGTGGGAATCAGATGTCAATCCTCCGGCACCAAAGCAGTCTCCAACAACAGTCACTATAGGCATTCGGTATCAGAAGTCGGATTTTGCTGTCCCAAGTAAAGACATCACGGCTAGACACCACTAATTTTCGGAATCGGAAGTCGAATTTCATATCTGAAGCAAAAACAGAAAG
>BGPR01003647.1:0-31794 GCA_013235015.1 Araneus ventricosus
CATGACCGCGGACATACAGACAGACAGACTTCCCGTTGACGGATTTTATCCAAAATTTGATAGAAACCTACAAATTATGTTACCACATACCAAATTTCATCTCTGTAGCTTTAATAGTTTTTGAGTTATTGTGTTCACAGACAGACACACAGACAGAGAGACATAATTCTAAAATTGTGTTTTTCGGACTCCGGGAGGTCTAAAACGTGGAGATTCGTCAAAATCTCGAGTTCGAATTTTTTGACAATTCCAATACTTTCTCTTTGTATACTTCGTATACGAGAAAGTAAAAACGGTTTGAATTGTATTGCAACAATGAAAAGTATTGTTGCAAATTATGCCAAAAATAATTTTAAAAATTCGTTACTATTAGTCAAAAATTGTACAATCCCTTAATTAGCATAATGGAGAAGGTAATTTTTCGCACTTTCAGATGATTTTAAAAGTGATTTTTGTGGTGTAATAATTTCTAAGTTTATAAGATGAAAGGCCAAATTGCCGCTTAATTTTTAATTTATTTAAAATTCAAACAAAAAAGTTTCCACGATGCACATTCCCGCCCTTCAAAGTACGTTTTTGCTAAATTCTATACCTTTAGGTTGAACGGTCTGCCTTGTAGAGAGCCAACACACACAGATTCTATTTTATTATTAATAGAGATATTTTATACTTGATTACAATGTTGAAAAAATTCCTGAATTACTTCGATAAGGAAATTTCCATGATTACAAAAAGAGAAACCCTGTCTTTGAACTTAAAACCTTTCATTTACCAAGCTATCGTGCAAACCCTATCTATTGACAATATGAAACTGCAAAATTAAATTGAAGAGCAAACATTCAAACCGTGTTTTCTCCAAAAAAAGAAAAAAATGAGTTAGTGATTTTTGTTTGAACTCAACATTAAATAGTACAAATATATACTACTATTTTCAACTGAAACAAGTTTTATCCCATTATAAACCTACTTAGAAAATTGAGGTTTCAATCAAAAAGTATTACCTGCAGAGCTTGTTTACTGTTTCCTGAAAAATTGTATCTGAAGGAGAAAGCATGGTTTGAATGTTTGCTCCTCAATTGGAAAAAGCTGAATTTGGACCTGCACCTAGATTTGAGCGGTATTATTACTTCAATTTTATAAAATATAATATTTTGTATAATACAGGGATAAGATTGGCAAAAAAGCAAAAAGACTGAAATCATACGCGAGCAAAAAATTTGTACCATAATTTATACGCGAAAGACGTTTTTAAGAAGTAAAACATCAGGACATGCAACATGATGAAAATATTACACTATAATAATTAATAACTTAATTATTTATAATTCAGTATGTATAAATAAGAAAAAGAATATTAAATTATTATTAAATCATTCGCATTAAAAGTTAACAAACAAGTTTAACACATCATCAGGGGCATCAGAAAATACAAAATTAGACATTAAAACATATTTACCACCTGTGCATCACTGAGATGCCACATTCACCCAACAGAAGTCTGAGAAGAATTATATTTAATAGGCTTTTGATAAAATTTGGCTAAAAAATGAATAAAAATAAGAACAAATAATTTCTTTTTGCTTCATGCAATTGTGTAAAGTGCTCTTTACACACTTAGTGGTTTTGTATCAAGTAAGCTCTTTATAAATTATAATAATGTATCATATACTGAATTCTGTTTTATTTCTTTTATTTTTATACTTTTTTTCAAAAGTAACAGCACAGTGGTTTTGCACCTTATAAACTGAGAGGAGTCGAGAAATTTTACAGTTACAATGACAGATTCATTTAGCATTATAGTTATTTGAAATCCTTTGAAACATTTCCTTAATTGTTAAAGAAATGGTTTTCTTTCATTTTTTTTTATTTGTGTGGCTTTTGTTAGTAACAGATCTCCATTAACACACTTCACCCCTTGTTTTGGAGGGCTGCTATCTTTAACAGATTTTTCCTCAATAAAGGATGTGTTTATACCCTCTGCAAGTTTATTTTCAGTAGGGGCTAAAGTTTTGCAGTCTTCATTAGTATCTCTTTGTTTAATTACTGGTATAGTTGTCAGGACTACATTATCTCTAGAATGCCTAGGTAAATCATCAGTTTTATTATTTATTTTGAGAAGATTTTTTTTGTCTTATTCTCTGCTTTTTTGCGGCATTTGAACACAGCTTTTTAGCTACCTCTTTTGACAGAACACCACCCTATGCCCCTGTGCCTTGAAGCCATGACAGCTATTTTACAGTTTATTGGGCACAAGACAGAATACCTCTTTTGACAGGAGTTTCTCTTTTTTATGTAGTTTATTTATTTGTTTTTGTTCCATTTTTTTATTATTTCTTCATCTTGGTATGCCCTACAAGATGACCTTAAGTTTTCAACCAATTTTTTTCAACATGTTCATGAATTTTTTTTTTTTTGCAAAATATGTCACAGAGGTTTTGTTTTCCGCAAAAAGGTGGTACTTAATACTTTAAATGGCACAGAATATGTTGGAATGTTCATCCTTGTAGAGCCTGCAGATATAATGTTGATTCGTCAATAGAAGATGAATCAGCTAGTTTCCTAGCCGGTGGAGTCAAGCTGCATAGTCGAGAATATTTTCCCAGAATTTTCTTTCAAAAACGGAGGATAGAAAGGGTTTTCTTTCCTTGTGTAAAAGAGGAATTTCCTGGAAGAAAAAGTAATTTTTCGGCAAAAAAAAAAATAAAAAACTGAAAGAGAGAAAAAAAAAAAAAACTGAATTTTGAGAGAAAAAAAACGGAAATTTCTTCAAAATAACAAAAAAGCGGAAATCAGCGAAAAAGCGGAAGAATCTCATCTCTGATAATAACATATTTTGTATCATGTAACCAACATTAACTGGATCACGTAAACTATATATATTTTTTCCATGTCATTCTTTTATAAATTTTACATTGCAGTCTATTTTGAATTCTTGTTAAGTTTTTTTTAGAAAATGAAAAGAGATGTTCGGATTCCCGGGGTTTGGATTCTCGAGCTTCAATTGTATTAATAAACACTCTTACTTTTTTTCTAAATACTGATAATAAGGTGAAAATGAATGACAAATAAAATATTCGATTTAAGAAACTTTTAGGTTCCCTGGGCTACAGCTCATTTAGACCATTGGATAAGACATCCCTGCTAATAACTGCACATGTTTACGGTAAACTGAAACAGTCCAATTTGATTTCTGAGAGCATTCATACAAACACAAAATTCTTGTTCCTCGCAGTACTTTCTTCCCCGTCCTTAGCCGAATTGGAAACAATTTTTGATGATTGGCGGACTGGACAGCTTAAAGTATGGCAAGTGGCTCCTTAAACATAATCTAGTATGGGCCCCTAAGATGTGTGTGCTTGAAAGAGAGAAAGGGAAGAACTTCTTTTCGAGAGAAATTCTCTTCCGGCTCCTTCTGTGTCGAGGCGCAATGACTCGCATCACCCCAGGCAAGAACGGAGATATGACCCTTCTGCGCTGTTAAACAGTTACCAGGGCGAGGGAGGAATCGTGCAATTTGACCGAATAGTTTCTCTGCAATGGGGACACTCACTCTTTTCTTGTATTTACGTCTATGGGGGGGCCTTATTTGGTCAAGTTGCAAAGCTGTAAAAGAGCAAAAAGATTTCGGTGTTACTTTTGTGACGAATAATTGGGGGAGGAAGGGTATTCACGTTTTTATGCAGCAGAGAAAGAGTAGCTCGTTTAACTTAATTACATAGGCCAACTTTAAATTCGCTAACGTATTTAAATTTTGGTAAGCTAAAGGTATTAAAAAATTTAAAAAACTGTGGTTAGGCAATGTATTAGTATTTGAACGAATTTTTGATGCAGTATGTGCTGCATTTAATGAAATTAATGACTTACACTATATTAACCTAATTATAGAGTGAATATTTAACCTAATCAAAGACAAAATGAATAAAATAACCCCAAGGGAAAATTTTCTTACCGAAAGTGGAAAGATGGGTTTTAAGATAATTTAAAATGTAAATCTATCAAAATAATATAGTAAATTGGTCTAAAAAGTAAATTTAATTGAAGTAACGAAGAAAGAAAAAAATGGACTAAAAAACTGGTGAAACAACAAAAATGAAATGCAATTTATTAGACTTTAATACATCAAAAGAAGCTTTTATATCGTAAGATCAAAATAACTTTTTAAATTATGCCTTTATTTGATTTGTTGAAATAATAGAATTATGATTTGAATGAATTGAAAGTTGATTTACTTTCATTACAATACTGCAAATTATTGTTAAAAATTATGCTTACAAATATTTTTCTAAAAATTTAACTGGCATCATTTTAAAGATAATATTTTTGAAAGTAAATGTTATGTAAAAATTTTAAATCTGATTATATTTTTGAAAATTATCGCTGAAATAATTCGAAATTCTTCTTAATTTTAAATTAATTAAAATTAAAATCTCTATGAGGTCTTCTATAGTATATTTGTACCAAATTTGGTGGCCTTAGGCTCAACGAACTCTAAAACGTCAACAAATAGGCAGACACCCTACACATACATTCTCTTTTCTTATTTGTAGACATCTGCATACAAAACCCTGATCAGAAGTAAAAAATAGAATTACTCTATGGTACTTGGTGCTACATTTTATTGCATAAAAAATAAAATGCAGCTATTCTACACTAAACTTATAATTTTCTTGTTTTCAACTGTGGTATTTGAAATTGATCGAGCATAAAATTTTAGTACTATATATGTAAAGATGAATTTTTTTCGTCTTTTATAAAAATTTACAGTTTTTGCCCAATCTTGATAAATTTGGCATATGTTGAAAACGAGGAGAATCCTTTTCAACTTTTGAAAGTCTTAAAGTTAGTTAAAATTTCAGTTATTAAAAATTGAGCAAGATTTTGTTGTTTTTTGCGATATATTCCAAAATTTATTTCATAAAATTGATTTTTGTACCATTTTAGATATTCAGAAAATTATCTTTCTAATGATACCAGTATAATGAAAAATCACTAAAATATTATTAGTACAAATCACTAAAATCCAAATAATTCAAAAAGTTTTCTTTTTGTCATTCTTACAAGAAATGTCCTACTAATGGAAGGCATTTCTCCTTTGTTGCTAAAACCGAGTAAGAAAAATTTAACCTAAGGAATTTAAAATTAAATAACTTTAATCATGTTTTCGTTATATTACTCGAGAAATTGGTTTTAACCCTATTGGCGAGTAATTTATTCATTTAGATTCTGTTTAAATTAAGAAATAGACCCATGGTACCGTACCATGTTATTGGTGGCAAAGTTGAATTCCTGATGTGCATCTTTAAAAATAATATGCTATGCTGTTACTAATACCCTACTTTAGTTTGAACTCATTTAATCCTGCTTTGTAGAGCGAACTATTAGAATTTAATTTTGGTGTAGGGTGGACTTTGAAGAAGGGAGTCAAAATCACTGGGATTTTGCCTTCTATCCAAACATTAAAAAATATTAAAATAAAATGCAAACTTATAGGTTGTCTAAAATTAAATTTCTTAATTCAAAGTCTTTTCAATCTCATCTCAGGCAAAATATACTGGAAGGCTCTCGTCGCAAAGAAGAAGTGCTCCTTTAATGTGGAACTTGCAAACCGCTTAGCTAAGATTGCCACCAAATGTAATTAAATAAATTCCATGCTATCATTCTTTTATCAAAGGGATTTGTTAACAAAGGATTTGCCTAAAAATTAGTGAATTTTGGATAAATTTGTCACCCGCCAAGCGTGTGAAGGATTATATGTCTAATGCTAATAACCGCTTAATAGCTAATGCATACTAAATGTCCACGAGACTCTCTATTCATATTGCTATCCTCTGATCCCGAATCCGAGACTTTTTTATTAGGCATTTCCTCTCAACCCTATATAAATGTTTCTTGCCTATATTACATTTTGCTATTTATTACATTGCAAAATCTGGCAAGGACATAAGGAATAGATGAAAATGATAAATAATTAGATTTTTATAAAGTTAGCATTTCTACCACAGAAAAAATTGTTCATAAATGAAATAACAAAGATAATTACTATATGTAATCTTTTCTCATTTATCTTTCATTTTTTATAGCAAACTCATCGATAATATAATCATAATTAAGTTTATTTATTAGTTTGGGTTTGATGGATAAAATGACCATCGAAGTAAATTGTTCTTGATTATAGATAGATCGTAATTAGATTTTAATTATTTTCTATCTTGAGAAAGATTTTTCTGAAAATCCGGCGGTAATTGGCAAGATATCTAAAAGTTTCAGAAAAGTAACAAAATTTGGATGCAATTTAAATAAATAATTTTTAATTTTTTCCGAACCGAATGAGTATCTAAGTACATTCATATCAATGCATTTTTTAAAAAAAATCCGCCTGTTGTATATTGTTGTTTTTAAGCACTGTTTATAAGTCTTTTAAGGGACTGACGTAAAACGACGTATAGATGAAAAGATGTATAATCGAAAAGAATTTCAATGCATGCAAATGAATGAAGACTATGATGAAACGACGTATAAATGAAAAACGCATAAACGGTGCTTTACTGCATTGTAATCCTTAAGGCCAAACTCGATGACAAATTCTGATTTCATTAAATAAATCAGTTTAGTCGATTTTCATTTTGAAAAATCAACCAGCGAAGTTTAGCCTTAAAAGTTAAATAGCAGGTTTCTTGGAAGGTTTGGGAAGAACTGGGAAGGTGTCCTTCATTCCATTCAGAGCAGAAGAGAGGTCATAAAAGGCCTCCTACCAGTCTTCCCCCTCCAGACGGGTGGAGAAGACCTCCTTTACAGTTAGTGTCCCCAATCACAGAACAAGTGACTGTTGACGTCATTACAAAATACTGAACGGTTGCTACAATTGTAATAAATCTTGAAATTGGCGAAACTTAGATAGCAAAAATTGCGGTTCTTGCCTGTTTTTCGCCAAAATTGCGTTGAATAACGAGAGACGTCGTATCAGAATATTCCAGCATTGCCCGTTGTTCTGAAGGCATTGCTCAACATTCGTGTGCCAATAGGGTTCTTTTGATTTTAAATTTCTCTTTGATTTTTATTTTATCGAAAAATAGTTCTCAGAATTTGTTTTAGTTTAAATGTATGTATATTGTAGAAAAATATTTCTCAAGTTACTTTTCTATTTTAATCGTTTCCATATACTACATTTTTTAAAATGTAATATATCCTCTAAGACAGTATAAATGTTACATGGATTAGACTGAAAACAGAAAGAAAAAAATCTATTTTTGTTTTATTTTGAAACTTTTCTTTGGAATATTTTACTCTGTTTATAAATCAATTGTGCTAACATCTCTCAGTTGTATTTCAATTTAACTGAATTTCCTTTTCATACACAACTGCTGAATTTTCAGAAAGATTAATGCCAAGTATTTGCTATCGAAGAATTTTACTATTTAAAATGACTTAGCCACTAATTCTGCTTCCAATTTAATGTCTTCAACTCCAATGTAAAATCTATTTTTCAGATGAAAGGTGACATTGTATTTCTGAGTATTAAGTAGTAGCAGTGAAACTTCAAATATTGGCACGCACAGAATCTCAAAGATGCTGAATTAATACGAGCATGGTGTAGATCAAATGCTCTTCGACAACTCAATTTTTGAATCTATTATGCATTTCGCAAGAGGAGAAGGTAATGCTGCCACTATACAGCGTGAAACGACGTGGAATTTGATATCATATGGCATTTGCAAATACGTTTGTCACGTGACTAAGATATCTATCGACTTGCCTATAAGAGACAGTAACTTTAACAGATTAGAGGAATGAAATTACTTCTTTATCAATAATAAGGAAACATGACAGTACATGTATATCGAATTTCATTTCGAATGACGGTTGATTTCATTCTAGCAGAGCATCTATAACCAAGGCAATGTAAACTCATTTTCATTTCATTGTATAATTATTCTTTTGCGCTTCTTTTATATTTATCAGCTTAAAGATAAACAAGTCTTTCTTCACTTTGCAGTTGCACTTTGCTATCAAAGAAATATTATTAGAATGCTTTATCTGAAAACATTAAAGTCTATTTCATTTTATGTATAATAATTTTGAGACGTTTTTAGGTACATTTCCTACTGAATGATCTTAAGGTAATAGAAACCTATGTGCGTTTTATCAAAAATAATATTAAATATAAATCGACAGTTATTACGCTGTTAACGATATATTTTAAAAAAGCGTAATAACTAATATTTTTAATTAATGTCAATTCCATATCTCTTTCAAATTGGTTTTCAGAAATCGGCTACAGATTTAGAATTTTGGTGGAAGGATGACATGTCAAATTTCCTTCATTCAACTCTTTGTGTTTTTGAATTATAATCTCCACAGATACACGGGAGGTAAACAAAGGGACAGTTTGTCTGTTCACTGTATATAACCAAAATTTGACAAATACCTTCAATGTTGGCATAAATAATACATAATGGAATTCATCTTTTTGCTAGTTAATCTATTAATTTATCATCTTCAAACGAACAGACAGACAGACAGATAAATAGTTAAACTTTAGATGGAGTTGGTCCAAAACGCGATAAAGATTTACAATTGTTTATTGTTATTTATTATTATAAGTTATTATTAATATTATCACTATTTTCATCCATCTAGCCTTTTTGCGTTTTTCAATTATTGTGTTTACATACAGGCCGATGGATAGACTTTGGCGGATTTCGTTTAAGGTTTGCTAATATTGGTGTAAAATCTATTTAACAAATTGCATCCGTATAGCTTCTTCTGCGTCTCAGTTATAGTTTTAACAGGCTGCAAGATGTAATCCAAAAAATGGTTTAATCTAACTAAGAGAAGTCTGAAGCGTGGAAATTTATTAAAATTTCGACGTCTAATATAAAATAATTACAAGAATTAACTTTACTTTCTATTCTTCGTATACGAGTCAAAACCGTATTAAAAATAACAGACGCTTCGTTTTTATCCTTACTATCCAATATCCATTAAAGGTTCATTCTGAGGTATGTGGTTTTTCACAAAGTCAAATGAATTATATTTATTAGAGGTAAAGCAAAAGTTATGTCGGAGAAAATAAATAGCCATGGTTTTCTTCTCAAAAGGACTCTTGAAAAGCTTTGAAACATGTTATTTGGTTTTATTAGAACCTCATTAAAAGTCAAGATTTTTCTATAACTCTCCAAAGCACAATTTTACTTTCCCTTTAACTCCTCATAAAACTTTATTCCTCATTTCTTCGTCTTTGCAAACTGAATTTGAAATAGTATACGAAAGTTAAAATTATCTCCAAAATATAAAGAAAGTATCATCAGTCAGCGAAATACATCTTGTTGCTCGTATATATCATTAAATTTTAATGTTAGGAAAAACTAGAAATGATATTCGATTCTGTTTATATTCCCTAGAGAACAAAAGAAATTCGGCATATGTAACAAAACCAACATTATTTACCCCTGTTTAAACAACTGCGACTGATGTTAATGAAGTCATATGATTTCATCATGCAATTTATACGTTATAAAATTGAATAATTCAGTTTCATAACGAAATATTTTTCATTTTCTTAGAGATAATATATTAGAGATGTGGAAATTATAACATTTATTTTTCATACACTTCAATAACACTCGAGTATAACTTCTTAAAATAATAAATATTTATCCCATCTAAGAACGGAAACAATCTATATTTTTTGTAGCAGATGCTATAATTAATAATTCTGCTGTCTGGCAAAGATAATTTCCTCATCATCGGTAGCTGATGGTTACATTTTTCTTTTAATCAGAAGAAAGAATTGAGAACATCGAGAAGAAGAATCGAGGAAGGATATTGGAATGCATCCTTCTGTTATTCGATCGATACTAATCTTTTACTTGCGATTAAAGAATGCGTGAGATAGCGAAGATGCGAAAATCCCCCTGCCAATAATATCGCAAATATCAAGGCTTCCAGAATTAATTAAATTACGATAAAGTGACGGCTTCTGTTTTCATTGCGTACCAACTTATTGAATTTGAGCTTTCAGCAGCTGAATTTTGAAACTTTCTGATAGAAATATAATAATCGTAAATGTCCTTGAAGTGCTCAAATGAAATGAACGGTATGTATACACCAATAAAGTAAAATTATAGGCATTGAATATTCCTAATGTCCCAAAAAATATAGAAATATTTTTCCAAGAAATTTCACTTCTAATAACTCTGATGCAGTTCGTTATGAAGAAAAGACATTTTTGAAAAATTTATACAGTAATGTTTTCTTAAGAAAAAAACATAAAAACTAAAAGTAGAATTTCTTAAAAATGGTTGAATTTTCATTATAATATTAAAATTGAGAAGTCCTAATAATATTAATACAAAGATTATCTAACTAACTGAAAAAACACAGAAAGGAAAAAGTTAAGAAAATAATAGAAAAAAATAAAAAATAAAAAGTAGAGAATCCGGCAGATGGTCTTACTAAAGGTTCACCCCCTTCTGGGATTCGAAATTTCACAAAAGTGGGATATTTTTCTTCAGAGAAACCGACTTTTAAGTCAATGGTGGTCTCTCTAATAATATTAAAATATACTAGGGGAGACTGTTGCACCTTGAATCACTTTTTCTTTTATACGATTAAAAACTTTTTGAATTTTTATCTTAGTTATAGGTATCCTATTTTATGTAAAATATATTCAACTTTAGTTTCCACTAACTATAAACGGTAAGATAAGGAAGGTCAATTAAGAAAAAGAAAAAATTATAATTGCTTTCGAAGTTATCCAAGGCATAATATGGCCTTGGACCTTGGATCGCACACTCTTATACCTTGTATCATACAAAACACATACGCATGCGCCTCGGATTAAAAATAAGACAAATAAAATTTAGTAAGAAACCAATGTTAGGGTTGTTAGAGTTGAAAGCTGTTGACCTTCACAAACTCGTCTTTTCTTGCTTTCTAATGAATAATTTTACAGGGTTTCTTGTCATAAAAAGCAATTTCTACAACATTGTTTTCTACGTTCCACTTGATAGTTCGATTTTTATTATTGGTCACTGAAAAAGGAGAAAACTGACCTTTTGCTTCAATCCATCGTTGTTTCTACTTTGTTTACATACTCTACTGAACAGAGCTCTTCTTTTTCAGAAAATACTTTTCTAGTGTCCTACGGACATCATCTTTGAATATCCGTTTCCCAGACATTTTAAAGCCCTCTATGTTGTAAATTTAAGGTTAAACAATATATATAATTGAAATTAGTTTTATTACCTTGCTTCTGTTTGTTGTCTGTAATCTTTTATAATAAAAAGCATTATCTACATAATAGTGAATAAATACAAAAAAAACCTCCTATGCAAGAATGCTTTCTTTTTAAATCGCAGAATAAATTTTATCCGCAAACATCACGTACAATTTCCGTAACCAAATTTAAAATAAGTTGTTAAATTTGTTTCATGAAAATGAACTTCTCTCATTCACAGACATTGAGAAATGTGTCTAAATTTAGAAACAATGTTCGTAGAGTTGTTGCAAGAGACGAACTTTGTCTCCCAGTGCAGAACATTCCATCAATTTCTCCTGTCGATGATATGTATGAAAGCTATAAATACACATATGTTCGTCAAATGCCTTAAAGATAAGACTCTAATGGAAATATTGTATCCTTTGGCTTTCAAGATGTAATTTCTTTCCTTTAACATTAATTTATCTGAATAGAAAGCTTTATAACGGGGACTGTAGCCTTCTGAATCACAAAGTAGAAAACAAATTATAAATTTGAAAAATTTCATTTCATGGTAAATTTGAATAATTTTCATTTGAACTTTTCTTAACATTTTAATTCTCTTTGAAACCAGAGCAGAACATTCCAGCAATTTCTCATGTCCATAATATTTAAGAAAGCTATAAATACATATATATTCGTCAAACGGCTTAAAGATATGATTCGAATGAAAATCTTGAATATGATGCTCTTCAAGATTATTTGAACTCTTCTTTAACTTTCGTTTGCCTGAATAGAAAGTTTTCTAACTGGACTTTAGTCTTATGAATCACAAATAAAATTCAAGAAATTTGAAAAAATTACTTTTCATGGGAATATTTGCAAATTAATGAGCAAATAAAAATAAATACGTTTAGAATTAGTGTACTTCGTTGATCTTTTTCGATTATATCGGCTAAAATTCGATTAGAATCTATATGAAATTTATAAATTTATAATTATTCAAACTGCAATTTTTTCCTTCATAGATTAATCATTATTTCCCCGGAAAATGATGTTAATTTTTATAATCCTACAGTTAAGTGATGTAACCGAAGTGCGAAAGTGAATTGAGGAATCCTATGCGTATCGTTCCAGAGCAGAAAGGGACGGCAGGTCCAAACACAGAGAGAATGATATTCGCAGCGAGTTCTACCACCTGAATATGACGTCACGGAAATTGGTTCTATCTAAGTTCAGGCTTTTTTTTTGCTGGATTCGATCCATTATATAATATATTCGTACAGATATCGCTAATACTTTTAATTTTGAGAACTATTTGAAACATTGAAATCTCTAATTTCATGAAGCATAGCTCTACATCGGTTTATATTTTACTTAATTGTTATTTAATTTATTATTTAATTCAAATTGATAAGATTCTTATTCATGAGAATACAACATGGCACTTATCGAAATCAGCCAAATTTGTAACTTTACTTGGAAATAACAAATTTAATTTAGAATGTGAACATTTTTTCTGTCTGCTACCATATTATTACACGGATCTTTTCTCGTCATCTGCAATTTTTTCCACCCTCAGGTACTGAAAAACAACTAATATTATTAAATACATAATATTATTATCTGATGAAAACAGTTAACAATGTTATTTGAAAAAAGTTAAACAAGCTTATTCTTGCAGATTAATACCCTTTGATTTATTTTATAAACACACTTTTGGCATTTAAACATATTCGTCAATAAATGGAAACATTATGTTAAATAAATATCTTTTTTAAAATTTAATTCCATAAAATATATAAAATGTTCTTTTTAATGAAATATGAGAAATTCTAAGAAATGATTTTTAATTGTAAAACAATTGATGTACATGTTATATTCCAAATTATATTATTTAAAATGCACTTCTTTTCGAATGCGAACACAAAGGTATAAAACTGGAAAATATTAAATACCTTTATTTGTTTCAACTTGATTACAAAATAGCTGTGGACCTGGTATTATAAAAAGCAGTTCTTCTGTTAAAACCACACAAAATACGTTCTGCAATAAGCACATCTCAGTAAAAAAGCGCTGCATCATAACGAGAACTTCAGGTGAATTTATACCTGAAGTTTCCAGTTATGATTCAGATTGCCCTGAACAGCACAATATTAATAATAAGTATTGGGCTGTTCAGGTCAGGCAGTATTATGCTAACGATTCAGTTTACTGACTGTTACAGATATTTGATCCTCAGTCAAGAGCTATGTGGCTTGAATTTGGCCTAATATGAAAAAATGATCAAGAAGAATGATTTTTTTTTCTCTTTTTCTAATTTGGTTTCTAAACAAAATCAGATTTTTAAATTACCTGATTAATCGACAACACTAGGATATTGTGGAGCTCCATAAGCTTACAACAATCATAAATACGATTGATATCCAGCAATGCAGCGATGTGTTTTCATTTTTATCGCTTCTTCCTATTTCTTTTCTTTTCTTTCTCAATTTAGGCATATTTTATTAATAATAAATATTGGGATGTTCAGAAATTAACTATGCTTCCCCTTTCCATGTCGTTACCAAAGCCTTTAACAGCTAAACGTCATGCTAAGCCATATTTGGACTATACATTTTTAAAGTCAACATTTCTAGGTTTATTTAGAAACAAAAATATTTTGATTCTGCTCATTTTTTTAAAATTTAAAATGAAAAGGAGCGTTTTCGGCATATTTTGCTTTTTTGTTACCGAAAAAATAAAAATGCAACTAAAGACAGAAAACTTTTGCGTGGAGTATATGGAAACGATGTGTTATCCGATTGGCAGGGCCAGGACTGGTTTGCAAATTTCTATATTTAAATAGTGCCATATTTCGACAAGCACGTTGAAGATGATAAAGCCAAAAGGAATGCATTAATTAAAGCTAACCATCGAACAACAACTCGAGAAATCGCTATGATATATGTTGAATTTGTCACATTAGACGGATCATGACCATGTGAAATGTCTTTGTTTCATTTTAATGTTCGTTATTTGGTTTCCGTATGTTCTCGAAGGAAATACATTTGCTTCGGAGCATTGACATATGTGATTTACTACAAAAAAACGTGAAAAATATCAATTTCTGAAATGAATCATTACG
Organism: Araneus ventricosus; assembly: GCA_013235015.1. Classification (NCBI taxonomy): domain Eukaryota; kingdom Metazoa; phylum Arthropoda; class Arachnida; order Araneae; family Araneidae; genus Araneus; species Araneus ventricosus. The sequence continues at coordinate 14,328 of BGPR01003647.1, forward strand.
GGGAGCTGAAAAGTGGATTGTTTAAATAAAAAGCATAAAATATCGCTGAGATGAAGATATGACCCAGGTAAAAGAACTTCGAAAGCAGATGCTCATTAAAAAAATATGCTTCCTGTTTGGTTGATTTCAAGAGAACTGTGTATTTTCAGCATCTACCGGAGAATTCTACAATTAATTCAGAAATGTACTGCCGTCAACTGGAAACACTGAGAAATTCCATCAAACAGAAGATACCAGAACAGAAAAGGCGGTGTGTTTTAGTAAAACAACACCAAACCTCATACAAAATTGAATATTTACCAGAAGTTACTGCGGCGTGTATGGCGTGTGTTGCCTCACCTACCGTATTCACCAAATCTGGGATCATTGTAATATTACTTATTCTTGTCTTTCCAGAATTTTTATACGGCTAATTTTAAATTAGGATGTGAAAATCACTTTGTCCAGTTTCTTGCAAGCAAAGATCAGAAGTTCTACACGAGTACAATCATGCAGCTATCAAAAAGATGGAAAACTGTATTAGGTCAAAATAGTGATTATATAATTTGATAAAATTTTTTATAAGTACTATAAAAATTATCTTTTATTTTCACGGACATAATTCAAAATCACTTTCCAAACTTTCGTATTTAAATAGTGTAATAATTTCTGTTTTTTTGCGTGATTAGCTTTTTTTGTTAGATTTTATTGCAGACCTAGTGATAAAACTACCTTTCAATGACTTAACCTCATAATGATGATCGTGGTTAAGTCATTAAAATTGCAATGCAGTTTCGCTTTCTATGTTATGTGTTGAGCGCCATCATTCAACGTGGATTCCAGTGAAAGGTGAAACCAAATGTTTGTAACTCTCTCTCAACTATCTCTATAGGTTATCTCTGAGGAAAAGTTATTTTAAGGTATGTGCCTACCTTCGGAGAACTTTTTTTGAAAAAAAGGAAACTTTTATTCAACACTTATGTTTTCAGTTATAATGGTGTATAAAACTGTTAATTCCAATGCCATTTTAATGAACAAATTTTTTATTTTCGAAATTTTGACCATTTTTGGTCAAAATTTAGTAAAAATTGACGCTTACGCCAAACTTCCTATAACAAATTCTAGTGCATGTATTTCCCTTTTTCTTTCAATAATATATTTGGTATACATTTATCTGTGTTATGAAGCAGAATATTTAGTGTACCTCTTAAAGTTACCGAGATATACCAAAGTTTGTGTACGCAACAGCTTTTTACAAAAAAAACTATCACTTTTTCAAATAAAAACAGCTCTAAAATAAATAATTATGCACTTTAAGCTATACTTGAGGTTCATAACATACCTAGAGATGTATAGAACACTGTGATTAAATTTCATTTGAATATGTTAAAAACTTTTTAAGAAATGAGATTTATCGCAATGTCAAAAAATGAAAATAACAGTTTTCCAGAAAACGCAAATAAAGATTTTAAAGTCGCACAAAAAATTATATACATATTTTAACAACTTAAAATTCACAGTATTTGTAAGTTAAGCCTTCTTTGACTTAAATTTAAATCAAAATTAATTAAAAATTAACTTTAAATTTTTTTTCTTGATAATTTTGTTTTTGGTTCGACTTGTCGCTTCGATTTCTTAATTCTCTCAATATCAATTTCTATGTAGTTTTTTTTAATAATTTCTGGTTCAAATTTGACATTAAGAGGGTTAAATATAGTCATCAGCCTTATATTGCCTGAATTGAATAATTAAACTGCTATTTTACTACCTAATAACAGTGTTTGGAGTGAGCGAAATTTTCTTTACGTAAAATATCCCGTAACTAGAGAAACAGTTGCCAGATACGCCAAGAACAATAATAAAAAAATAAATAAAACTTAATTCTATATTTAAAAGGTAAATTGTACATTGACATTGTCTAAGAGTAAAGAAATAACTGTTTAGATGAGTTTTTTGCATTTCTATGGCTTAGTTTCGGTTTCGAAAATTTGACTTCTGGTTCATAATTTAGGCAATAACTTTGCTTCTAACTATCGGAGAAACTAAAGTAGACCATTTTTGGAATCCTAAATGTATGGGCTTTAATACAAAGTAATAAAAAAAAATTCGAAAATTTTCATAAAAACGTCGATTTTAGGGTAGGCACATACCTTAATAGAAATGTTTCTAAAAGATTTCGGAGCCAAATATTAATTCGGAAGTATGCGCGTCTAGCAGTCCAATACATCTAATTAAAAATCTCCTCCTGCATTTCATTGGATAGCAATCAAACGCGCCTTTGAAATAATTTTCAATGCCATATTCTTCCTTTCAAGAGTAATTTGCAGATCATATGTTTGAATTTTCATTCCTTCCCAGAAGTCTAGGTCTTAAACACTTCGCGACCATGCTCGTGTTTTGTGGAATCGGCTTTTAAATGTGTCGAATTGAAAGTTCTTGCAAGTAATTTCGTTCTGACAAAGATAGAAAGGAAACTATTAGGGTGTAATCTTACCGAAGTTTCATCAGATGAAGATTGTATTAGTGTAGATTGAGAAAATGTTTCTTTTGAAGAATATTTTAACATTCATGATTCAAGTGCTGAATGCGAGTATTCGGCTATTAATGAGATAAAGACCCAGATCAGTTATGACATTTTTTGTCTTGGAAGAAGATGCCAGGTTTAAGTGGAACAAAGACAATTTCAGCTGCAATTATAAGTACGAATACCAAGAATACTGTCCAGAATCATACTTGGAAAACCATTTTATCAAAAGATGAGAAGAAACTGTATTGAAACTTCGCCACTTTTAATGAAAACTCAAAGATTTTACTTTTAAAGATTTTAATTAAGTGTTCTGAAGTGAATATCGATAGGCCTTTTAAGAAAAATATTGCAGAGATAGAGATGTTAGACTCATAAGTGTGTTGCAAATGAAACTTATTACTGCTCTACTATCACGATTTGCTTAGCGGATTGCTTTACTAACACGGGCTATGCCAAGAACTATAAACGATTTTTTTTATTTGGAATATTAAATTGATTTTAAGTTGTAAGTTGATCCACTTTGATTGTTTATGGCACTGTCTGACTATAAATTAAGAAAAAAGTCCGCAAGTCAGTTTGTATTCTATTTTGTTCATCAGTAGATACTAAATTGGGGTGGTTCCCTCCCCGCACGCCCACTCGTTTCTAACCTATTCACGGAATGTTCTTGCGGGTTCAGTTACGGAGAAAATGAGGTAAGCGAATTAATAACACAATAAACTACATATTAAGATTTTATTTTTCAATTCCAGATAAATGCAGGATTTAGGTTTAGTATATAAAACAAAAGCCGCTCCCTTTCTTCCATCTGACTGGAAAAAACCCATTGTGTTATCTTGTCTACTAAATCTCACAGATTAATTAGTTAGATGGGAGGCGGACAATAAAATATTAATGCGTTAGAAGTTTGACTAGTTTGTAAGAGGAAAAAACTGTTAGAGAATGAAAGTCACGCACAAGAAAAAAGACGGAACCTTTCTTATAGAAGATGAAAAATGTGAGGTAGACAATATTTCAAACAAGGTAATAATTTTAAATACATTCGTACACTAGAAAGATTCAACTTATTAGAGGAACAGCGTGTAGTATGTGCCAATTAAGGAAAATTTAATATAAAATTTATATTTTTAGTTGGAATGAGCTATAACTGTACAAAGTCTTTCTTTGAACACTTTTCTTCAAGTTGATAATATTAAACAAATTTATCTAAGCTATGAAAATTACACATGCAACTAAATTTTAAGTCAATAATTTACAAAAATTTAAATATGTTGTGTAGTATGGGCCAAACTAAAGAACACGAAGTTTAGAATTAAAACGAACAATTTTTCACATACTAATGTATATATTTTGATTCTGTAGCCAATTTACAATAATATAAAGAAATTTTCTTATATTTCCATCGTTATCTTATTGGTTATTTAATCTTAGTTATTTAATTGATTTTTCTTCATTGTGGTGTATTTCTAAGCGCAACTCAATGGTCGGATGCAACCCTTTCAGACAATTTTCTTCCAAAACATTTGCCACTAAAATTAGTTATATTAGCATTCTGTTTAGAAGCAAAACGAGGGCTCGTTTGGGAAGCACCTTGAAATTTTGAACCGCGGTTGGATGAAGCCTCGGCTGGCACCCCATTCCCTCTCCAAACTTCCGCGGTACACGAGCGGGAGGGCGTTTGATCTCTGCGTATGACATAACGTTCAAAACACCCCATATACGTCGGAGTTCTGGTTGGAATTGGGTTTCGAACCTGGAGATTTACGGCCCCGAAGCCGTTGCCTTACCACTAGTCCACCACACAATTGCAATTTTCATGGCATACGGAAATCCACCTCCTCGGACCTCGACTTCAGGCATCTTCTTGAACTTAAGAAGTTTTTTGGAAAAGAGTATGTTTTACTCACATGAACCACACTGCCCGACCGAATTTGAAAAGAAAAACACGGTGACGGCTAAAGCCGGTTAAAGGCAGCAAAATAAAACTTTCACACAATAATTTAAATAAATTAAGCTAATTAATAACACTAGTCTCATAATTTTATTTTTACCCTTAAAAGTGCAAGGAGTAGTCAAAAATTATACGAAGCAACCTATTATAGGGTCAGAAAAAAGGAAATTTACTCAGAAATGAAACAGCTACATGAACCAGTATCTACACTTGGCAGACAGACGCTATGGCTGTACGATAGGCAAAATAATGGATTGCTATATATCGTCAGGCACTAGAAACACTAGGTGGTCATACTACCCTCTGTTCCCGAAATGTCAATCTGCATTTAGACAAACTAGGTTCCAGCAACTTTACCACAGAACATATTGCAATTTTTGTCACACGAATATGAATCCATATCTTAATTAAATACTTGGAAGTATATTTCATATCAATCAAAACCTTTCTATATACATTCTCTAACCTTCATTGAAATGTGCCTAGCAGCCGGACAAAGTTATAAAACTTTTCAAAAATATAATTCATATTTTACAATTGGAAAACGAGATTTTTGAAAAAAATACATGCGTAATTTTTTTCCAAAACTTCTTAAACAAATTCCCCTTTTGCATATTATTGCATATTTGGATGGATATTTGAACTGCTTGAATACTTTGCAAATTTAAAGATTATATCTGTTTAACAGTTGAAATTGTGTAAGTGACAAAATAAATCACAAGAAATTAAAATTAAAAATTAAATGGCATGATTTACGTTTCTTAAAACGTAATGTTGCACTGAAAAAATTTAAAATACAGTTTTCAAAAGATATCAATGGAAAATAGAGACATTTAGGAGCGCAAAACAGTAGACTAATGCTTTGCTGTATATACTACTACTAAGGAACTCAAAAACATTTTAGCCCAACTGGAAAATGTCATTAACTTCCTTGAGTTTAACAGTTATTGTGTGAAAGAAATATAAATGATTGTTCCATAGTGTATCAATTTATATTTCAGAGAAGGTTAAAAATTACCTTTCTAAAGCACAATATGCATCAAATTATGTGAAAATCTTTTTAATGCCAATTTCCTCCTTTAAAGAAAATGGACATAAGTAATTAAATGAAAACAAGCACAAAGGTACACTTTTAAAAGAATCTACAGTACAGATAGAAAGAAATTAAGAAAAATACATGTGGAGCTCTTAGATTGATGAAATACACTGAAATAAAGGAAACATTTTTAAGAATAAAATTCAAACATTCTCTTCTATTGTCAAATAATCAGAACATTATAGTTTCGAAATCTATTTAAACTAATGTTTATAAGCTTTTTCAGTTTCAGAGTTGTAAAATTATATGCTTAGTAGCAAATACTATTCTGCATATGCAGAATTTCTTTCAGTTCTTACTTAAAAAACATTTTGTAATATGTTATAATGAAATTACAAAGAATATTTTCATTGCTGAATATTTTTCTGGAAATATCCTCGCGGAAAAAATAATTCAATTTCAGCTATAATTATGTTCAAAGTTATACAAGTACATTAAAAAAATAAAAACAATGGAATTTACATGAATGCATTTCTCATTTTGCTTTCTGAAGTGAACTTGAAATTAAAACTCATCTTAAGTAATTTAACTCAAAATATTGTAAAAATATGCAAAGTAAAGTAAATAAAATATTGTATAATTTAAAATCATGTTATATCAGTATACAATTTCAAGTTTTTCAAACTGCAAAAATATTAATATTCCCATATCATTAACCATGTAGGCATGAAAAGATCAGTTAGGAATATTTGATTCTTGAGATCAGAATATCGAACGATTCCAAATGTGTATCAACATCACAATGTTTAAAAAACTACGGTTGTTTTACCAACGTCGAAGCGCCAGGTTCTGTTGAAGTCTATAAAATAAATGCAAGTTTGGGTTGAACTTGTCATCTGTTTTCTTAGCGAAATTGAAATTACAGCCTTCTTTATATCACATGACCCAAAAATCTTAAATAGAAACATGTGTCAGTAAAAAAAAAATTTCTTCTCAGATAATGGCATCTTAGATTCGTCCGCAAAATGATGGATTTATCTGAAAGTATATCAGACTGTTAAAGTTTGTTTAGAAAGATTTGTTTTGAAAATATAAATTATACTTTAATATAAAAATGTATTCCAGTATTTATTCAGAAATAAGTTTATATCAAAAAAGCATAGAGTAAAATTTTTTTTTCCATTCCTTGTCTTCTCCACATTGATAAAAGCGCGATATTTCTTTTTCAAGAGTTACTTCTGATATACTTATTTATTTCCAGTTACGTAATTGAATTTGGAGGATTAATTTGCATTAGACCCAATCAACTGATTTGCCATTTTGTACCTTTTCTGCAACAAGGCTTTAATTGAAATTACGGACAGATATTTTCTTCATAATTGACAAAATAAGATTACGTGATTGCATTTATTTTTGATTGCAGTTTCTTTTCTAAATAACCAATGGGTCTTTAATTCGATACTTTATAAGCCAAAGTAGAAAAGTTATAAAGGAAAATTATGGTGCCATTGTTTAGTCTCTTAATGGCCTATCTCTGTTTGTGTTCTACAGCAATTTAGTTGTACTCTAATTTAATTATGATTCATTATATATTTTGAGTTTCATACGAATTATCTTAATATTAAATCTTTGTCCAACGATTTGATTATCTACATAACAGAATTATTTTAAATTATATTTCCTTTTACGTAACCTGATGAGTTATTTTGAGCAGGAAATCATATTTGCGAATTTTATCTTTATCTTTAAAAGAGATCATTCAATTATCATTACTCTTTCTTTCAAAGATATTTCATTTTATTAAAAAATTTTACTTTTACAATTTTATGGTACTAATTCTGTCTTTTTCTTCTTTACATGCATTTGTTCATTATTTAGCATTAATTCGAACACATACCAGATCCTAATAAATCGCAACGGTCCACATGTTTATGTTTAAAGCTTAGGTTACCTCTTTAAAATATAACTAACGCAACTATTTCTTTATATTTAATATCCCTCTTTTTCTTTTATTCTGTAATCGATTTCTATAATATTATTTTATTATTTCTTATTAAGAGTATATTGATATTTGAATAAGAAAATTAATCATTTAATATTTTTATTATAATAATATGAATTTACAAATAATATTTGAAAAACAATTATTCGATTACGCAAATATTTCGATAAAATCTATAATTTATTTTTTCAGCCCCTTCACGAATGTCCTGCAGAAACGATTTTTCGAATTTAATCTTAATTTGCGCGTTTAAATGTATTTGCTGCTTGATTTCAAAGAGTCATTCTATAAACTAGTTCACAGGAAACACAAATCGGTGGTCAAAAGTTTTATGTTATAAAATATATATTTGCAGTCAACTATTTCAATTTCTGATAAAATCAAATTCTTCGTAAATTCTATATGTAAATCATATTGAATAGCTAAATTAATACTGCTCGTGATAATCCATTTCTGCTTTTCGCCTGAAGCACAGGTGTAATCCTCTTCATATCACTAAAGTACAAAATTATAAAAACCATCCCAAAAGGCGTTTTGTTGATTCAAAACCGGTCCTCATTTTTACTGAACTTAATCACACCTGTCTTTGTTTGATATTACTTCGATTTCTTCGCTTTCTAATTTTATAGTTAATTGAACTCCATCAGAGAAATCTAAAGAACTGATCAGTCATAAAGAAAAAGATGTTCACATCTTCATGTTGTTCTTTGGAAATTGAAAAATGATAGAAATAGTTGGAAATGTACATTTTGAAATTTTACATTCTTATTTGAATTCAGTTTTAAGACAAACACTGAAAGTTCGGCAAATGCATATTATTCAGCAAATGCATATATTTATTATGTGATTTATTTTTAAAAATATATTTAAAATGTGGAATAATAAAAAAATGATTTAAAAAGCACTGTCAAGGGTGGCTTACAAACATTTGATAGATAAATTTTTTTCGAAGCATTGCATTTTATATACTTTAAATAAAATCCGGTCTCATAATTTCTTTCTTATTCGTTTAAACCTAAGACTTTAAATGCCGATTTCTTTTCAATCAGTTGCTTAAATTATGAAGTTTTGTACTTACAAGATCTCAATTGATCCCGTTGGCATTTTACTTACAAAGCAAAAAAAATATTTCAATTCTTGCGCAATTAAAATAATATCTATCTTCAAAGAAGTAATTATTTTTTATTCCGAATTTCCTACCTTTCTATAAATTCTGCCATACAATAAATGCTTCAAAGAATCCAGATATATTAACTTTTCAAACTCAGTGCATTCATTTACTGTCAAATTTACCCGAATTCTTTATAAAAATCTCTTCTATGTAATTGTTTTGAAGTGCCCAAAACGATCCTCATATATGAAAAGAGTGTCACCTGGATCAATGATTGAATGAATTTTATCATTTATAAGAATCTTATGTTTGCATTTCTAATAAAAATCAAAGTCTTAATTTAAAATTCTAAGTTTACAAAAGTTATTGTTATTGGAAATGAGATATTCATAAAACGAAATTTCGAAATATTAAATTTATTTTTGTTGAAATTCGATTTCATACAATAAATATTGGTTTATATTTTGTAAGAATAGTGGCAGCCTTACTTATTACTGGCTAATCATAATTGATATAATTTATAAATACTGAAATACGTACCATCAAGTAAAAAACAAACATATATTTCATGAGCCGTATCTCATCGTCAATACGAAATATAGAATTTAAACATTTCATTTTAACAATGCAACATTTTAAATTTTCTGCATTATAATTGAACTAACATAGAAGATTCAATAGAAGTTTAATCAAATGCAATTGAAAAGCAAAATTTAGCAGAATTATATTTTTTGAGTTTCAATCACATTTGACCCTGAAACAAATTTAAAATATGTCCAAATATATACTTTTCTCTTCTCTACTAATAACGCTGTATTTTTATCTAACTAGTTAATTCTTACTAACAGAAACGGAAAAATGTATAAACTTGCTAAATCGGATAATCTTCCAGCCAGTAAATATAAAATAGAAATGTTTCAAAAAACGCAAACACCAAAATCAATTCAAGCCTGGAAAAACGTGAAAATAGAATGACAGAGAGACAAGATCAGATGATTTTCAGCTTATTATCATTTCATTCGTGATCTACATATATTTTACAGCACAGTTGTGTAGCCAGATCCGTTGTTCTTTCAACTTCCTTTTTTGATACTTCTTCCTTCATACTTTTACATAAGTCAGTTCGCATACAATCAGAATTGCGAAAAATCTAAGCTCGAAGCGAGTTTCTCTTTTCTTACATGCACTGAACATTTGTGGAATGTGTATATGTTTTCGAAAGTATATGATGATTGCAAAAATTGTAGAAAGCCATTTAATGTAATGAATTGGACAAGACACGAATGCTTCTGAATTGATTTTCAGGAAATAGTTTTAATGTGGATATGAGTTTTCAATGTTATTTAAAACTGCAATCATGGGGAATTACTTATTATTTTCGCATAAAATCTTTCTCTATAAATGTTTTTTTAAAACGTTCATACTCCCTGCATTCTAGTTATCTAAATTTTCTTTTTCTTTATAAAACGACAGAGTTGGGAAAATATGGATTGCAAACATGGTTATGCATCTTTAAGAATATGTATGTATAGCATCCCTTTCTCTGAAAGAAAATGGCGATTTCTATAACGCATTAGATATACTATTCTGTTTTACCCTGCTTTACCAGCTCCTAATGACTCAACTGCTGGTAACTTAGTGCAAATCGCTCAAATGACCACCCCGGACTTTTTCTTGGTGCAAGAGCCGTATATCAGAAATGGCAGAATAGAAGGTCTTCCCCGCCAGTGGACTAGCTGGTTATCAGGTAGTGGCATAGCAGGTATTCTTTCCTTGCCATCCTGTGTCTCCCCAATTTTTTGACATCAGGAGAGAACACGGTAATAGTGAAAATCCCAAACAAAGACAATTATCTTACTCTTTTTTCCGCGTACTCTTCCCCAGCTGCCAAACTTGAAGAAATGATCAAAGAACTTCAAGAAGCCTTCTCCAAATTACAAGATGAAAATGTAATCATATGGGCTGATATGAATGCACACCGAGTCCGTTGGGGATACCGAACTAACAACAATAGAGGATACCAAGTGGAAAACTTTATAACTGAAAAGAACCTCCAACTTCTAAATTCACCAGGTGCAGAACCAACCTTCCAGCGTCATAATGCGGAATGGTGGCCTGATCTTACTCTGGCATCGAACCCTACCCTAGCAAACATGTGCGACTGTGAAGTCATGGAAAGCGAATCCTTAAGTGATCATAATTTCATTAAAATCATTATAAAATCAGAAATACATATCCTCTCTTATCTCAGATTGAAAACAAAGTTTGGAGGCCACAGAAGATTCTATAATCATTTCAAAGAAAAAATACGTAAATTACGGTAAATCATTCATAATGCAGACACAATAAAAGATCTCACTGCTGCAACAGAAAAAAATTCAACTAGAAATTTTGGAATCCTGTCTGCATTCTTGCAAAATAAGGAAAATCCAAGCAACACCAAATATCTCGTGGTGGAATCAGAGCCTGGAAATTAAGAAAAAAGAACTAAACACGCTGAAAAGGCGTGTTAAAAAGTGCACAGGAGTAACCTGTGAACACTACCAAAAAGTATACTCAAAAAAGAGAGTGAGAACTATATAAAAGAAATTCTACATGCCAAGAGAAGCGCTTGGAAAAAAATCGGCTCGAAAGCAAGTTTCCCCTATGGAGACGCATTTAAATCAACAAAACCAGCTAACCCTCCATCTGTAATTTTCAACATGCTGGGAAACCCTTTGGCCGGAAATGGAAAAGCTTTTGAAGGGAAGATACTACAGCAACTTTATCCCGAAGCTGCAGGAGAACAAACTGATATTTCATTTACCGCTTCATTTTCTGCAGAACGTTTCAGCAAAATAGAAATCGAAAATTTTCTCAAAAGATTCCCCAAAAGCAAAGCCCCTGGATTTGAAGGAATTAACTTAGTAATTGTGTCGAATATCCACTCAAACTTTCCTGAACTCCTGACTACATTCATGAATAAATGCCTAGATCTGAAAAAATTACCAACGGCATTCAAAACAAGACTAATAGTTCTCTTCCACATTAAAAAGGAAAAGAAAAGAATAGTATAAATTCTTAAAGACCTATCTCCCTCCTCCCGATTCTAGAGAAATTACAAGAAAAATAGTTACGCCAAAGAGTCAACTTCACTATAAATAAACAAAATGTGCTCCATTCCCACCAGTTTGGTTTTATAGAAGCCAAATCAATCAACCATGCTCTCCGAAAGTTATTGAATGTCATCGAAGATGCCAAGAAACGAGAACACTACGTCATAGCTTTTTCACTAGACACCCATGGCGCGTTTGATAACTTAAAATATGACATAATAAGAAAAGAATTAAGAAATCTGTACACGAAATCCAACATTTCAGAAACACTAGAAGACATCCTATCAAACTGCAAAGTGGCAATCCAAACTAGAGATGGATCAGCGGTATGGAAACAAACGCAAGGCTGCCTAAAAGGACCTTGCACATCTCCTTTTTTCTGGAATATTGTCGCAGATGAAGTATTGAAAACAGATTGGCCTAAGAAAATTCATTTACAGGCATTCACCGACGATTTCGCCTTTGTCAACAGTGGGAGAACTTTTTTAAAAAATGGCAAAATGTTTGGGATAATGGAAACACTGGACGTTCTATTCATAAAGACCTCAAAAAAGTTCACATAAATCAGTCTTTTGGACAGGTGAAGAAATTCTGTTTGTCACAGGACACGGTCCATTCCTTTCATTCCTTAACCTTTTCCATTTATCGGATAGTGACTCTTGTACCTGCGGAGAAGTCGACGATCTCATCCGTATGCGACATCTTGCCCATTGACTCTCTCTTGGCATATTAGGAATCCCTCTACTTGACTGTAAATTCTGTGATACCAAAGAGTCGTGCAGAATCCGAATTCAAGAAAAAGAATAATGAACATGATTAAATTCATAATAGACAATGAAAACATAATGCGACTGGAATAAGTAATCACCTGCCTTTGTACAATAACTTTAGCTTATCCTGCATTCAATACATTGACTATACTAAGTCCTTCCTTTCCCATAAATCTTTAATAGTAATCTTCCTATTTCTTGTATTCCACAACTAACACTAATACCTTACTCAAAACCTGTGAATTTATGTAATCTTCCTCATGTTGTTCATCATCATCTACATTCATCATTTTTCTTTCATTCACACAGTGTTATTCAAGATATTGTATTTTATTTTGTTGTCAATTCTATGTGTTAATACCAACTTTGTAAATTCTTCATTTGTCATTCTTCTCTTGCAGTATTTTTTTGCAACTCAATTAAGTCCACCTACATCTATGCCAACCCGGATAGGAGCCACATGAGCTCTAGAGACGGTGGTGTGGTGATAAACTGTTAAAGGTAACGCATTCGACCGGTTAACTCGTTCCTTCACCAGTGCAAAACTCCATATAGATTTTGATGATGGAAAGAGAAAACGTATCCCAAGAACTGTCGGTACAGATATATATATATATATATATATATATATATATACCTTTAACAGTTTAACACCACACCACCGTCTCTAGAGGTCATGTGGCTCCTATCCGGGATAGCATAGATGTATATATATATATATATATATCAATATCATAAAAGTCAAAAAATATTAAAATAAAATGGAGAGACTGTAGTAAATCGGTAAAAGCGTATAGATGCTCATCAGGGTAAGTAAAATCTATACGAACCGTTAAAATTAGTGAAATCATAATGTTTTCTGCGAACAGTGTTGGCATATAGCTAAAAAACACTGTCCTTTACCCCGAACATTATGACAAACCAAGAATTTGAATGAAATACAAATAAAAGAAATGAAATTACTAACCTAAAACTGAGAGATGCTACCAACGGGAGACGCGACAAAGGGAATAAGTGAACGCGTCATGTAGTGACCGGATGTTTACGAAGATATCAAGTTACTTCTGAGGTTGGGGGAGTTTCGATGAAGATTAGGAAATCGATGGAAAAAAAGGATGAAGGCGAACTACTTTGAGGAAACGATGAAGATTAAAGAAATGACGAAAAAAAGAAAGGAGTGTATTTAAAAATTAATGTGTAATATAAGGTGTCTATAAAAATTAAGGGATGATGATAAAAAGGAAAGGAGTGTGTTTAAAAATTAAGGTGTAAATAAAAATTAAGGTGTAAATAAAAAGGAAAGGAGTGTATTTAAAAATTAAGGTGCAAATAAAATTAATGAAAGATGATAAGAAAGGAAATGAGTGTATTTAAAAATAGTGTAACTAGTGTAGTTAAAAATTAAGGTGGAAACGGTAAGTGTTAAATAATCTTTGAATTTGAAATCCGTTAATAAACGACTTAAAGATGCGTTTTCGAGGTAATCACATTAGACCTGTCTGGCTTGAGAGACCCTACCACAGTATTAGAACTGCGCCAGCATAGCTCTAATATGCAATCCTGTACTTACATCTTAAAGCCATTAATTAAAGGTTCGTAGAAGGAGGTAGGAATTTCATTACTATTAAGGTTATTTATAAGGTGTTGAATTTGTTTCTTGATTGAATTTTTATCGCTGCAGGTTTTGTTAATTCTTATGAGTTGATTAATGATAGTGTTTTTGTAGATTTTAGAAGATATATTAGAGTTCCAAAAAATATATCTATTGACATTGAATTTAAACTCGTTTCTTTTGTCATAAATATCAATTTTTAAAGTATTTTGAGCCTATTAAATTTAGATACATTACTTGCGGTACGAACACCTATATGTATAAACCTGGAATAATCTTCTCCAAATATCTGAACATTATCCTCAAGTTTATTGAAGACGAAAATTTTACCTGGATAATTAAAAACAATAATAAAGTTATCGAATTCCTTAAAAATAATAAAATAGATACAATAGAAACCTATGATTTTCAAGACCTCTTCACAAGCATCCCATTAGATAAACTACAAGAAGTCTTAATGAACTATTTCTACGACCTAAAAAACTTACTTAACATCCCAATAACATTGTGGAAAGATCTTATAAATTACTGTATTTACAATAACTTTATTTTCAACGGGGAAAATATCTTTCAGGAAATTAAAGGCATCGCACAAGGGACCAGTTATTCATCTCTACTTGCCAATTTATTTCTGCACTTTTTTGAACGGAATATCGCTATTAATTCGAATTCAGTCTTTAGATTCATTGATGACCTCATTATTTTTAACCATAAAGATTTCAATACAACTAAAAATACTCTATATCCAAATGAACTTAAATTAATACAAACCAATAGCTATCAAGCTCCAGTTATTTTTCTGGACTTAATTATTGATAATCAAAATACTTTAAAAATTGATTTTTATGACAAAAGAAACGAGTTTAAATTCAATGTCAATAGATATATTTTTTGGAACTCTAATATATCTTCTAAAATCTACAAAAACACTATCATTAATCAACTCATAAGAATTAACAAAACCTGCAGCGATAAAAATTCAATCAAGAAACAAATTCAACACCTTATAAATAACCTTAATAGTAATGAAATTCCTACCTCCTTCTACGAACCTTTAATTAATGGCTTTAAGATGTAAGTACAGGATTGCATATTAGAGCTATGCTGGCGCAGTTCTAATACTGTGGTAGGGTCTCTCAAGCCAGACAGGTCTAATGTGATTACCTCGAAAACGCATCTTTAAGTCGTTTATTAACGGATTTCAAATTCAAAGATTATTTAACACTTACCGTTTCCACCTTAATTTTTAACTACACTAGTTACACTATTTTTAAATACACTCATTTCCTTTCTTATCATCTTTCATTAATTTTATTTGCACCTTAATTTTTAAATACACTCCTTTCCTTTTTATTTACACCTTAATTTTTATTTACACCTTAATTTTTAAACACACTCCTTTCCTTTTTATCATCATCCCTTAATTTATATAGACACCTTATATTACACATTAATTTTTAAATACACTCCTTTCTTTTTTTCGTCATTTCTTTAATCTTCATCGTTTCCTCAAAGTAGTTCGCCTTCATCCTTTTTTTCCATCGATTTCCTAATCTTCATCGAAACTCCCCCAACCTCAGAAGTAACTTGATATCTTCGTAAACATCCGGTCACTACATGACGCGTTCACTTATTCCCTTTGTCGCGTCTCCCGTTGGTAGCATCTCTCAGTTTTAGGTTAGTAATTTCATTTCTTTTATTTGTATTTCATTCAAATTCTTGGTTTGTCATAATGTTCGGGGTAAAGGACAGTGTTTTTTAGCTATATGCCAACACTGTTCGTAGAAAACTTTATGATTTCACTAATTTTAACGATTCGTATAGATTTTACTTACCCTGATGAGCATCTATACGCTTTTACCGATTTACTACAGTCTCTCCATTTTATTTTAATATTTTTTGACTTTTATGATATTGATATATTCTCCACAAATCTTCTTGAATTGCAGCATTTTTGCGCATTCGTTGCGTTTGTGTTATATTTTTCTACTTTATTTTATCTTCCCCTTTTATATATATATTCCACTTTCGGCTTTTTCTTACCGCAGATTGTTTTCTTGACATTTTGTTTTTTGAATGTTTATATTGTACATGTTGCTTTTACATTTCTGCTATGTTTGTTTCGTATTTGTTATATATATATATATATATATATATATATTAGGTTTATATATATTAGTTAATTAACATTTTGAACAGTTTTACTTTTTTTAAAGGTTTAACATTAATTAAATTTAGCAGAGATTTCAGTGAAATCTTGGTATATTGGTTTGCTCTAACATTTGGCTTCCGTGACAGGACATTTTGAAATAATCTTGTATTTTCAATATGTTTTGATCAGTGAAGTGTTGCAAGAAAGAAGATTTGATACTTCTGGCCAAACAATTTGGCGAAAATGTGCCGCCGACGGCAAAAATCTGCGATCTGAAAGAGATCATTTTAAACAGCGATGAGTAATAGGGCGGGACGAAACATTCGAAGTTCCTTAGATATTTTTCGGTAGTGCAGAAAAGTTGCGAGCTCCCATGGTTAAAAAGTGTGCAAAATCTTATAACTCTGAATTGATATCTTCTGTCACCTCAATGGGCAGAAAGTTCTAAAAAGTGAACCAAAAATGGTTTAAATTCAAAAATTAGTAAAAAACCACAGATTTTATTGTTAGGTTTGCAGTAGTGCTTAAAAGTTGCTATTTATTAACATCAACTACTTTACAAAATTTTAGAATTATGGGTTAATATCTTCTGCCGGCTCAACGGCGCAGAATTTTGGAAATTAAAGATTAAATTTTAAATAAATTCACATTTAACTTGTATCATTATAATGCGAATAGAAACTTGATGAAACCTTTGAAACATACAAAATTATAAAAGCACAATTTTTTGTAATATTTTTAGGATTCAAAATGTGATTTTTGTTCTCTGTATTCTAGTGTAGCTCTGATAAATCCACCCCTATTCTGCGGTCCAACTCTTTTTCTGGAGGCTTCAGTGACGAGTTTCACAATTCACTGAATTGCTTGCGTGTGTGAAGGAAATTTAATAAAGTCCTTGCCGTCCATTGGCACATCGTTCTGTATCATCTTCAGAAGTTCATGAGAACTGATATGTCTGAGAACTGTAGGCGGTGTGACATTACATGCTTGCCAGTGAATGAAATCTATGTAGTCTGTAGCTCGAAAGTTAACAGCAGGAATAACAAATCTACGGACACAATTACCATCTAGGCCAATTTTCCTTGCCGTGATAATTCCTCTTATCAGTTAATATAGCCAAAAGCATGTTTTCTGGAGCGGCAAAGTAAGCGTTTCTAGAAATAACTGGTTCAATTATATCACTATACTTTTTAGGCAAGTATCGAGATGAGTTCGTGAAATGCCACAAGTAT